>JAZHYW010028402.1:0-110472 GCA_037355805.1 Ixodes ricinus | reverse complement strand
ATGGACGTCGGTTACAAGGAAGAACCGAGGGTATCTTCTGGGAGGCGGACGTTCCGGCAAGCCGAGGACCGA
Source organism: Ixodes ricinus (assembly GCA_037355805.1). Lineage (NCBI taxonomy): Eukaryota > Metazoa > Arthropoda > Arachnida > Ixodida > Ixodidae > Ixodes > Ixodes ricinus. Next base: position 110,400 of record JAZHYW010028402.1, on the reverse strand, counting down.
CGACGGCAAGGACGTGGGTGTTGACAAGAAGTCGGACATCTTGTTAGAGCGGCTGACGTCACAGCGGGCCGGTGAAGAAGTCAGTCAAAGCGGGGACAGCGACGAGGACGCCGTCTTCGAGATGAAGTCGTCCCAGACTATAGCTAGGGACGCCGATAAAACTCGACCACCTACCAGCCGGCCACGTGTGAGAGAGCTGGGAGTGCAGAAGACATCAACGACGACGACCGCCTGCGAGGCCCATTCCTGATTCGTAAGTCAGGACAGCGTATAAACTGTAGTCGCTCTTGCGCGGGGATGTTCTGGAACCAGGTATGCACCGTCCGATTCAAGCCCCGTCGAAATCTGGATGGCTTGAATAACCTGTCAGCAAAGAGACCGAGGCTAGGAGGCTTGATGCTGCGCTAGTTTCAGCACGAGATTTGTCACTCCTTTGGAGCCTTGGCGGGCACAGTAAGAATCACTTTACTAGCATGTGATTTGCATATTAGCGTAAATTTCTTTTATAGTTTGGATTCTTGTGGGTTGAGTCACAAACTCTGCGCAAGGTGTGACTGATATGCGTACACGTTTGAGTTTAGTTGTTATATATTATTTTGACATTTCGGGTCTAAAAAATGTACTTAGTAGTCGGGAGGTGTGAGAATCGGCCCCACCATCGCCGTGAATGGACGCAGGAACGGGACTGAGTTTCGTTTTCTTTTCTGTGCGTGTTTGCCTTTGCACGTGTGCCCCTGTGTCTGGGTGGACTGGCGGCGCTCGTGCGGGCTGGTGCAGGAGACATTTTGGAAAGAAGAAAAAAAAGAGGCACGTGGTGTGAGTTCTGCAGGATTCGGAAAATAGCTTCGCTTGTAAATAGACGTGTGTTTTTTATTCCCCCTATCCGCGGAGTCCTGGCTGCTTTACTTTACCTTCAGCGACCATCAGCTGCCTCCGTCGTCGGGTCCCGGCGCAATCACGAAGAAAGAACATCATTACTGAAACCTCCTTCTCTCTTTAGCGTTCCGTCTGCTTCCTCCTCCCCGGCCCGTCTTACCCTCGCCCTTCGTTCTTAGGCTGCAACGGACTATAGAACATTGTTTAAATTATCCCAAATCTCTCTTCGCAATAGCCGTGGTAGCCGCTCAATTTCCTTCGCTAAAAGCAGACACAAATGCATTGAAAAATTGCAAAGGGGACTGGGAAATAGCGATTGCTTCGCTGTAGCCGCTATTTCGTTACAACAAACTTCATTATAACTGGTCTCGACAGTAGTTGCAATTCGATCAAACGTAGCCTAATTGCAATGCTGGCATAAGACAACTAAATACCTATACAGGACAACGCAGGCACATAAAGACATCCAGGCTTCCTGAAAATTTTTAGGGTAGTTGCTCCGAGTGTTTATTTTTGTTGGGATGACCTGTGGGCGATGAAAACTCTGGACACACAAGCACAGTACCCGACACAAATCAAGGTTGAGTAGAACGCAACCAGACTAAATTAGGGGACCCCCTGGCCCCAAAAAATACAGCTGATCAGGTCACAAACGGTTGTCATTGGGCTAACTTTATTGCCGCTGCCTGGAACTTTTCTTCATTAGTAGTTAGGTGGTTTCTAATGATAATGAAGTAAGCGCCGATTTAGCGTTCGCTGTAGCGCATCGGCTTCGCGCTCTGCGCGGGCCTTTCACCGACTAACAGGGAGGTGTGGGGTACTTTCATTCAAAAACAACTATGAAAAACTCCCCAGCGAAGTTCCTCGGTTTAATTTCAAGCCTGCAGATCAGGGATCTGTTGACCCGCCCCGCAGGTTACCTCCGGGCAACATATGAACTTGTGCACGGTAGAGGCTCTGTGCGGAAGTCGAAAGAAAAAGTTTGAGGTACGAGGCCGAGGCCACCCCAAAGGGATCATTCGGCGCTTTAAGAGCGAGTCATTTGTGGCATGATCCGCTAAGTAGAACTCCAGTGTAATTTCCACTCCACTTCACACATTGACATCTTGCATTATTTATATTTGTTGCCTTGAACCTTGTGGTCGGTTTGCCTTGCATACCCGACCCGGAGGAATGGCTCGGAGCCAACGGTTTCAGCAACAAGAAACTACATTTAATGGGACATGGACAGGACGATTAACATTGCTACCAACGGCGGCTGAGTCCAGTCAGCGACTCTCCGTGCGCCGCCTCTGATCTGCCTTATCAAGGCGGCGCATCCGATGTTGCGCGTGGCTGGCGTGACGTCGCCGCCACGCGGAAAAGTATGGCACCCTTGCCTCGCAGTCGGGCAACTGGGGTGCGGAGCCGCCAGGGTGCCCACACTTCCCCCCCTCCAAGCTTCGTCCGGCATGTCGAAGACGGAGGCGTTGTTGTGGGCGCCAAAGGGTGGATGGCGCTGCTGGGCGGACTGACGTTGCGAGTCTGGCCGGCGCCTTCTGGACGAGTGCGATGTCCCGTTGGCGGTCGCGCTCGCCCACGTTGGTGGACGCGTTCGGAGTCCGCTCTCTTGACCACACTCTGGCCACATGCTGCTCTTTCTGCAGCGGCTCGATCAACTCCAGTTTGTCGCTTTGAGCTCCTTGCTCTGGATCAGGGCTCGGCTGGCCGGCTGCCGCTCCGTCCTGTAGAGGGTGACCGCGGTCCATGGTTCCCTGGGCCGCCCCTGGTAACGCCGACGTCCTTGGTGGCCCGGTCCACGATGAGACCGGGCCACCAAGGTGACTCGGCTCCGCTCTGTCTACAATGGCCCCACGTTGGGCGCCATTGTGGTCGGTTCGTCTGCTGCATACCCGACCCGGAGGAATAACACGGAGCCAACGGTTTCAGCAACAAGAAACTACATTTAATGGGACATGGACAGGACGATTAACGATCGCTACCAACGGCAGCTGAGTCCAGTCCAGCGACTCTCCGTGCGCCGCCTCTGATCTGCCTTATCAAGGCGGCGCATCCGATGTGCGCGTGGCTGGCGTGACGTCGCTGCCACGCGGGAAAAGTGCGGCACCCTTGCCTCGCAGTCGGGCAACTGGGGTGCGGAGCCGCCAGGGTGCCCACAACCTATGGGGGTGAACTTAGTTCGAACTTTGTCTAACTTTTGTTCAGAATTTGAAATTCATAACTTTTCAACTTAGCAAGCTCAAAAGTTCGAAATTCGTCTTATTTCTTAGCGTATAAGTTTGAAAGTTAGAAAATTGTCAAATTCCCAAGTGCAAAAAATTCTAAAGTTCAGAAATCGTCGAAATTTTTATGCAATAAGTTCGACATTTTGAAACGTTTTCGAAGTTTTCAAACTCCTTGGTTCGATCTTCAAACCTCAGGTTCTAAAAAAGTTTGCGGCATCTCTAAAAGTAGGTGACCATTACATACCTGCCAAGTCTCCCGTATTACCCGGGAAGCTCATGAATTTTGACCATTCCGTATGGTTGTACTATTAACAGAGAAAATCTCCCGGAAAACTCGGTGATAATGACCCTTAAACAAGAAGTTTTTGCCATCGTAACAGACGGCAGCTGTGATAGCGAGTACCAGCTGTATCTCGCTAGCATGAACAGTGCAATATAATGTAATGAAGTTGTCTTCATTTAAATTCATTGTCAATATTTCTTTTTAAAAAGCCTAAAAAAACTGAAGGGTCAAGAGGGAGAGTTGATTATTCGGTTTCAAATTTTCCGCTTCTTTGTCATGAATAAAAATGTAACGATTTACAATGAGGCCGTTATGTATATAAGTAAAGATATTACTTTGCACTTACTTCAGAAAATGTGTAATTATACCGTTACAAAATACTGATAAATGTAGGGGATTACAAATAATTTCATTAATGTAACGGATTACGTACAAGTCTGGTGCAGTATGTATCAAAGGCCATGCACTCTGTTGTTTGTGTTTTATTCATGCCCGATATCAAGGTTATGCTCATTTTAATGATTAAAGGGACACTGACAGGGTATTTATGCTCACCAAGGTTTTTATATTGTGGGTTCCCCTTTGAGGGGGTACCACGTAGAAACACAGGATGTCTGTGGGACCCACAGACATCCTGTGGGTCCCACAGGCTTCTGTGCCACCACACTTTGCCCGTTGGCCAAACTAATAAAAGAAAAGAACGGAAAAATGTTGGCGCTGTCGTATTAGACAGATTCGTGGGAAGGGGAAGCTCAAAAGAAAGAGGCTTCGAGGCCAGAACCTCCCCAACGAGAGACTCGGCCGCCGTTCGCGGCCGGCTTATCTAGCCTCGTGGAAAATGGACTCGGGGTAGGTGGTGTGGTTTATCCCGCAGATGGGCCACGTCCACAATCATTTCGAAGGGTGCACCAGAGGCACATTCGCCCAAAAGGGCGAGGGAGACACCGCCCTCTTCGAGGAATGCGGCCTTGCCCCGTATTCGGGATGCCGTCGCTATAACGGTCCCCACGGCCTGCTTGTGCTAGGCCTAGATAGGGAGACGGGGAACACGTGGTTCCTACAATATGTACAGTGCTCCTCAAACTTAACACCGCCACTCAGTTACCCAAATATTAATTTATTGCCGGCTACTCAGTGTTAAATTAGTCACTGTAGCAGATAGAACCATCACCTTAGGCGAAATTGTAATCGGGAAGTCGACACTTCCCCACAAAGCTTGAGCGGTAGGCCGAGGAATAGCGCAAAAAGTGCCAGAAACTGACCATCTCGTGGCGGCGTTAAGTTCGGGGTGCACTGTACATGACATATAAGAACCCAACTACCTAGAAAACAATTTGTGGCTCGAAATTTGTTTTCTTTTCGCCAGAAAACTGCTGATGGAGTACTGGCCGGTTTGAGTCGCGCTCACTCTCTTCTTTGTGGTCACGTGCCGTTCAGACACACATACCAAATATAATCATGATTATATTAAATTGTCATCGTGGTCATTGATTATATGAAATGTATTATTGTTAAATATTAAATTTAACATTAAATGTTAAAAAAAATATGAAACCCACTTTTTTGGCTTTTAAAAAACTGCAAACACATTGATTGAAAAAAAAAAAAAATGTTGCAGAGAGTATTGGAAGTAGACGTTCTGCGTAATTCTAAACATGCCATCATATCACAGGAGTCGCTGACTGGACGAAGCAGACTAAGCAATGGCAGCGGATGACGGGCGTGGGGCCTCTACTTCAGAACTGTCGTTTGCGGCACCGGTGAATCTGTCATAGCTTCGAAAGAGAAATCGTTTGCCGATCAAAACAATTAGTATTTATTCCGTATAACACACCTGACTACCAAGCCGATTCACACAAAGACGTCGCCGAGTTGTTGCCCCTTCTCCTGACTGAAGATATTGCTCGTCTCTACGAACGCGAATTGGTAAAGGCTTGAAAAATGTGTAAATGTCAAGCACTTCGTGCTGACGTTTGTGCATTTTCATCTGCTTTGCACAATCAAAAAAACAAAAAAAGCAACAAAAAAAGTGGTCGGGTGTAGCCATGTGATTTCCGGCAACTCTCTCCTCCTCAACATTTCTCCCTCTCCCAGTCCACATGTCGCGGCCATTAACTCCATGCTCATGTTTCAGTTTCGGTCAGTTGCATGTTTTTCTTTAATAAAAATATCTGCGACTCTGTAGCAAAATATTGATTGGGTACTCTTCCGACACCATGTTAAATCGCCTGGCGAAAAATTTAGAACAAAATCTTTGGGGGTGTCAGTGTCCCTTCAGTAGGAAATGAAACCCTTCATGTTACAGATAAAAATACAATTTGTTACACCATGTACAATATTTACTTAGGTATTCAAACCTCTCGTTGTTTTCTTTCTTTTCACAATGTGCATAGGTGCAAGAAATGTGCAGGATTGCTCAGGCCTCACGTGGTCTGGTTTGGAGAATCTCTTGAGCCGGATGTGCTCACCAAGGCTGACGAAGAATTGAAACGGTGTGACCTGTGTCTAGTGGTGAGTCTTAGTGGTGCATTACATTTGCATTGTGCAGGAAGACTGTTATGCCTTTAGTACGGTGCCTGGAGGAACGTGTATGCGACTGGCGCGTTTACCATCCTTTCCCACCCACGCCTCAAAAGAGCTCCCGAAGTGGCAACAAATTGCGTCGCAGGAGCCGGCATTTCACACTGTCGGATGTCACGGTTCCGGTGATTGCTCGTTGGAAGTGGTGGTGAAAAAGGCAGGCAGACGCGAGGGTCACCGTCATTGCCACGTCTCAACTCGTGTCTGCTTTGGTTTCCATCGGCTGTCTGACTGCAGAGCGACCTACAGCGGAACGGGCGTCTGCTGCACCCACTTTTGCTACTGTGCCACCGCCAGGATCAGGGCGGGCCATAGCGTGACACTTCTATGACGCCATGGGGCACAATTCGAGGGACCACATTAGGGGACACGGTCGACACGGCAGTCGGAGACTCGCTCCAGGCATCGTACGGTTAGTGGGCGGTAGTAGTTTGAAGCGGCCTTGATTTGTCCCTGTCAGATTGGAACGTCATCGGTCGTGTACCCAGCAGCAATGTTTGCACCAGAAGTTGCGGCTCGTGGTGTTCCTGTGGCGGAGTTCAATCTGGAAGCTACATCTGGCACAGAGAATTTCGGGTAGGTCAAATTTGGTTGTTTAGGAGCTTCGCAGGTTGGAGTCTGGCCGTCGAGCAGGCTCGTGAACCTCAACATGTATAGTCAAACCCGACTACTGTAAACGACTAAATTTTCGCGGGGACCTAATTTTTGCGAATTTCGCGATCGCCTACTATTCGCGAAAAATACGTCCCGCGAACAATTCGGGCAACATGTGAACGCTACGGAAGCTACAGTCGATTCGCGAAAATTAGAAACGCGAATAATTTCAAAATTTCAGCTTTGGCCCGATTCGCGAAAATTTGAGCCCGCGAAAATTAAGTCGTATACAGTATATCGAACCCGTTTACATCGAATTATCCCTTATATCGAACAATTTTTGTTCACAGTAATGTTACAGTGATAATGCATAGCAAAACTATGGTTACATCGAGACAAAAATAGCAGCCGCTACCGATCATATCAAACTGCCAACGAGCGTGCTTTTGCTCTGCTAAGCTGGCTTTCCCCCAACGCGAGCGGCCGCATTGGGGGAAAGCCAACTTTAAAAGCATGCTGGCTTTTTTTTTTTTTTTGGGCATGCAAAGTTAATTGTTTAAAGCAGTGGTTCTCAAATGGGGGTCCGCGGACCCTTTGGGGTCCACGAAGGCGTTCTAGGGGTCCGCGAAGCCTTGCCTCATCAGTCAAGCGTGGCAATAAAAGTTGTCTTTTTTTTCAGGTCGAAAATAAATGTTTCAGTTTTTGGACAAGTTTTCTGGTGTGAACGTCAATAAGAGAGGTCTACTTCACACTAGCCCTTAGTTATACCCATTTATTAAATCATTATTTTATTTAACCTATACCTCCTCTCCTCTCACCACGAACGGGGTCCTCCGCCATCTCCGCCGATCCACAAGGGGTCCGCGTGACATCGATGGTTGAGAACCACTGGCTTAAAGGGTAACTGCAAAGAAAAAAAAGTGCTTTTTTAAACAGCTTATATGGGACAAGCATGTTACAAAACAAATCTTCCCCGCGAAAACAATTTTTTTTCTAGCAATAGTTACGCCACAGGACGTAATTTAGTCGGAGTTACAACTTCTCCACATTTGAACTCCCGCTTTTAGACGCGCGGAGTGGCTGTTGTACGTCACCTGTGACGTATAGCAGCCACTACGTGACGTATAATACCAACTTCGTGGCGCGCGATTTAAAACGGACGAAATAGCCGCAAACTAAAATCAGTCTCGCGCAATAAATATTGCTGTAAAACATTTTGTTTTTGGTGGAAAAATGGTTTTGTGACATGCTTGTCCCAATTAGGCTGTTTCAAAATACACTTCTTTTTCTTTGCAATTTCCATTTAAAAGAAAAAAAAGAAAAAATCTCTTGCGGAGAGAGCGGTGAGAGGGTGCTCCTTGCTCCCTCTCCCCGCTCCGTCCGCAAAAGAGAATATTATTTTTATTTGGTATTGGGGTTGAATTGCATTTTTGATTCGCCTGCGTTCGCATTCTTCATTCAGTTCAGAAATAATGCGACAGAATGTTTTGAACGCTGAATTTTTGCAATTATTTCTTCCAGCTCCTAGGATGCTGAAGCGCTTCATGCAAACTTTATTTTATCGTTTGCCGGTTTCCGCGCAAAGTGGTGTCGCCTGCATGTGATGATCGTTGCTGCCACGCCTCACATAAGTTAGATTTTTCCAGCTTTACAAAACAGTCCTAATGCTACATGGCGGGGCAATTTGAATCATACACACATTGACGGTAATTGAACTCTATCCATAAACCTATAAATCAAAACCAGGTCGTTTTACGCTTGAGTCCTGGTAAAGACCCACCTCGTTTATATACACACACAGATGTACGGAACTTTGGTGACGTCTCACAGTCCCAACACAAAGTTGAGAAATACCCGAAGAACAGTTCATTTCCCTTTTGCTCAAATGAACCATGACTCCCGAAGAGAGATTTTCTCCAGCTCTTCTCCGAAACGAGCACGGTGCTGTTGTCGAAGTCTATTGTGTGGCCGAAACGTCGGTATTCTGTTTATTAAATTTATGATTAGAGTTCTTAATTGCTATTTATGTCGCTTCTTGATCAGGCAGAGAGCTGCCGAACCTTTACCTTTGTACGCACATGTACGAAACATGCGCACTTGTACACGCATGTACGAAAGCATGCATATTCGTACAGGTGTACACAAAAACAGGCACACTCAAACCGATAGACTAAAGTGACTTTCAAAACATAAACATCACATTCAATTGCAAAACACAGCTCTTCTAAATTTTTTGTGAATATTCAAAATATTTTCTTAATAGACATTTCAAATATTTTTGGTTGGAAACTCTTCAAGCGCTTGAAATCCACCGAGTGTGACAAAAGACATGCTTCTTTTCGTGGTGTCAACAATGAAGTGGCGGATGGTGACAAATCAGAGAGAGATTCCAGATGGTGATGTTATTGATCGTGTATTTGGCAGAATTTAGTTTTACAAACTATGCACATCTAAGTACTTGTACAAAGTTTGGGATTAGGGCATCATTGACACGCGGTGGAGCGCTCAAGTCCATACCAAAAATCACATTTTTTCTCTTGCAACTCCAGCTTTTGTAGACGTTCAGCTTCTTTGCCTCTGGCCAGAAAAGGCCAATCACTTTAAACCTGACTGGTGCCATGCAACGAACTTCCACCCATAATCAGCTGCCAGACAACATAAGCATCCGCTCACAGATGAGGCCATGGGATAGATGGTAAAATCCATCGGGGAAGGCAATTTTCTGGCTTTCACCAGAGTGCAAACTTGATCCTCCTATTTCCCTATTGAAATGCATGAAACTAAGATCTTGTTGGAAATATGTTAAGAAAGAAATTACCTTCCGCAACGCTGCATCAGAAAATGCATTAGTGCTTCCGTTTTCTTCAGAAGTGCTCACAAATGGCAGGTTGAAAAAGTGGGCAGTTTAAAGGAATTCAGGCTCCCGTAGAAAATCTCTAGCCTCAAAACCGGGAAATGTGTGACCGTGCTTTAAATTGTTTATGTATTCTCTTTTTAATAAAACCATCCCGAAGTCAATCCGTCTAATGGTTGCTGAGCAGTCTGACCAAAAAGTTGCCGTTGGAAATACAGTTGAACCTCGATTTAACGAAACCCGATTTTACAAATTTCCCAATTTAACGAACAAATTCGGATTCCCTGCGCAGCCTGTGCGCGAGGTCTCCCTTTTCGATTTTACGAAGTTCCCGATTTAACGAAGTAATTAGCGGGTCCGGTTACTTCGTTAAATCGAGGTTCAACTGTACATAGGGCCTGGGGAGCTGCGATATCCTCTTAACAAGCAGGAAATCTGATGTCATACATAGCTGGTGACGAGATAGAAAAGAAAGAGCACATCTAAAACAATTAGGGGAAACAAATATATAACGATAACATGACCTTTTGACTTTGCAACCATTCTCATTCATGGCTTTTTTTTTTTTTTTTTGCGCATGGAGTTACTTTTAGATGGTTGCTATGTTGCGAGCCTAAAACTAATTGGCAGGTTTCTGTGCTCCCATCATTGGCTATTCGAATGCGTGCAAAAGATGTCATGAAGATGTATGTTTGTTCTATTTATACATTAAATGTGGTTATTTATTTATAACTTTTGGGGGGTGCCCCTAAACGGACCGTAGGCCTACAGAAGGGTGCACCTTCTGCATTCTAATGTAACTAACAGATACACAAAAGCAGCAAAACACAGTTGGTGTTACACCAAATATTCTGCGGCTAAAGAAAGTGGTGCGTGAGAAAAATTGAACTAAACATTATCGGACGAGAATATGGCAGCATCAGAGAAAATATGATCTGTGATGTTGTCAAAAAAAAAAAAAAGAAAGCCAATAAAAGGTAGCTAAAACAGCAATACTGGCTAAAAAATTTCAAATGTGCAAAAAAAAACAATGCTCGCAATGAAGTTTGAGCGGTAATTGCATACGAAAATTTTCACACGTAACAATATCTACCTCAGGCAAGCTTACCACTTTCGACCCATTAAAATAGCTCCCATGTACCCTGCTGCTTTGTTACCAATGCTCTCTCTGACAAGCTTGGAAACAGAAACATGACTGCTGGGTCTCTTTAAATAAATAGCAAACATATAAATTGTTTACTTTTCTCTAATTCTGCTCTCTAAATCTTAGGTTTCACTTCGATGGTCCCTGTGGTACAACGCTGCCTGAAGCTCTAGCCCCCTGAAGTGAGAATGCAGAATCCTGGATGCTTGTTTGACGGTATGCAAGAGGACCCCATAGTGCTGGAGCTTGTTCATGTTAGTAGAATCGTCCATGGAAACAAGTAGAGGCCTGTAGGTGTGTGTTCTGTAGTTCTCTCTTTGCTTTATATTATGTTTTCTATTTTTGTACGGCAATTCTACGTGGGACCAGCATGAAATGAGACAGTTTTACGACATGCTACTTTGGGGATGACTGGGACGCTCACCTTACAGTGTGCCCTTTGGTAGTGGGCAGATTGATTTTCTTGTCTACGCATTTATGGCAGCCATATTTTTTTCTTCAGCAGTTTTATATTTATTGCTGCACTGCACAAGTCCTGAGAGCCAACGGTTTCATACATTGATCACAAATTCAGACTTTTAATTGAGTATGGTGTTAATGACCACGTAGTTGGGCCGCTTCTGTCACAAGCAGTTTGTTATTGTTATGGCTATGTGGTACAGTCACCTCTCAATGATTCAAAGCTCACAAAAACAACATAACGCTTCAAATTAAAAAAAAAAAAAAAGAATAACATTTTATTTTGTACTTTTCCAGAAGAAGGTGTTGATTTTTTTTTTTTTGCCTCTGCTGATGGAGACGCACTGCAGTAACTATGCTCTGCAAATTTCAAACCTTTCTAGAGCGCCTTTGTTCTTCACAAAAGAAAAAGTTATCTGTGGCGCCCAATGCAGTTCTGTGTCAGTGGCATGGAAAGTGACACGAGGGTTCCTAGCCCAAACGAACCAGTTGCACAATTTTACGGTCTGAAAGCGGACTACAGACCACAACATGTTTGTTGACATCAGTATACTTGATGGACGAGACATCCTTGAGGGCTGGGTAAATCCTCGAGCCCAGCTTTGTTGGCTGTGTGCACCATGCGGGCATGCTGTTAATCGCTTCTGTGATTTCCGTCATACCTGCTGCCATGCTTGGCTTGGCTTAGCTAGCTCGGTCGCTTGGCCGCGCTTGTTCGCTCTTCTCTCAACCACGCAAACAGTTGATGAAAGTAAGTGTGTGCATGGTTGTAATTTAAAATTGGTCAGAATAATCGTAAGGCTTTTTTATGCTCTTGTGCTTTTGGAGCACATGCCGCATGTTTATTCCCGTAGACTTGTATTTATGATTCCCAGGACCACACACATGCTTAGAACTAACCGAAATTTGAATAAAGCAACTTTGAATTGCAGAGTCAAATGTGTAGGTTTTGTAAGACTAGTTTTCTCTCTACCATTTGCACTTCATCTTACTGCCCAATAGTATATACCGGGCGTTTCAGCAAAGATAGACTACAATTTCTAAAATTAGTGTAATTAAGGTAAAAAGATAATTTTCTTGGGACTGCATTACTCGTGGTGGAGGACGTCAGAAAATGTGCGATACTTACTAATTGGTTTGCTAATTAACTAAAAAATGCTAATTAACTTTTTAATTAGTGCAGCTTTGTGGTCAGTGCCAATGGCACGATTGTAGCTGACGACCTGCCAATGACGTATCACTTGTTAGCACGAGGAAAAAGTAATTATCCTAAGTGCCGTGGCACTCAAAAATCTGGTAATTGTTTCGTCTCGAAACCGAAACCCAGCACATGAGGAGCGCAAAAAGTCTTGTGCCAAGAATACGTCGGCGGGCGACGCGTCGTGACGTCTTCGGGACTACGACTTGAGAGCCAAACCGTCTGTGTTATCTAGCCGCTGCATGCATTTGATTTTGCCCTCACAATATATGCCGTCATCGTCAGCTGCACGGTCCCAATTTCGAGAACTGTGCATGGCAAGGGCCTAAGTTTTGTGTCTCAAAAACTATTTTTCTTTTTTGTACCGTGTTAATTATTTTTTGAAGGAAACAATAATTACGCCATTTTGAACATTCATGTTCACATTCAACGCATTATTGTAACATTGTTCTTTTTGCTTGCGTGCGTGATTAGTAGTGTTATTTTCCTGTATTTTCTAATTTCTTGGATATTATAATGGTTTGATGTTAAACATAAAACTTAGTGTAGAACTTTCCTCAAAAACAGTTTTGCTTCTGTTGATGACTTCTCTTTTGTCAGAGTTCACATACGATACTCCAACCTAATGGAAGATGATCATTCCGATTCGTCTTGTAAAAAATCGTGTTCCCTGTTTAAGAATAATTTATTTCATAGCTTTGGAATGTTCTTGATGTTTTTAACAAATATCATATGTTTAGTGAATATTTGAACATGGCCACCTCACTGTGGCAATTTTTTAATTCCACGTGACCGAAATAAATATTAACATTAGAAACGAACCAGTTTTGTTACATTGTGTTCCAAGTGCTCTTCGTCCATTACAATAGATAGAAAGAAGTGCTCCTTCATTGTGTTCACTAAAAGTAGAAGCATCTCTTGCGGGATGTCCCGAAGCGTTGTTTTTATACATTGTTTTAAATCGTCGAGGCTAGTGGGTTCAGAGGAGAAAGCTTCACTTTTGAGGGGACACTGCCTGGGAATGTCAACTTTTGAACCGCTCTCTCAATCGGTGTGATATTTGCAGGTGGTGTTTGTAGCCATATAGAAGGAGGGCATGCAAAGTTTCAGCCCTGTGAACCAATTTTATGAGGTACTACGGTATACCCCCAGAACGAAGTAAAGTATAGAATCTGCTCAATGAATCTATTGCTGAGAAATTGTGTTCATAACCACAAATCTTTTCTGGCAGAATGCATACTGGAATACCTGTTGCCAGTTACTATAAAAAAAAATATTTAAAAATATGAATTTTTCAGGTAAAAAACAAATTATGAAAAACTAAACTTTTTTCTACATTTTCCAAGTTTTGGAAATTACAATATTTCGTAATAAACGAACATGAAAATGCAACATCTAAGTTCATAGTAACCATCTCCATAAAATGTCAATATATAAGCCGCAAAAAGTAAGTCTCTCTATAGTTCCATACTGAAATGATAGTGAAATTTATGCCAAAACGTGGAACGGAGAAAAACGCCTTCAAATTGCTTGAGCCTCATCCTTTCCTTTAGCATCGGTGGACTGAAAGGAATTTATAAAAAAATAATTATGCAGTGTAAACAAATGAAACTTTCTGGGAATACTCTCTAGATGTTGACGGATGTAAATATGGCATTTTTCAAAATCAGCTTTTTTTACAGTAATTTTTTTTTCCTGGTTAATGACATAGCCCCAAAGAAAGAAGTCTAGGGGTGACAAATCTGGTGACCCTGGAGGCTAGGCCTTGCTTCCACTGCACCCGATCCACTGGTTACGAAAATGGTTATTTAGGAACTGGCGTGCTGGCGAGGAGAAGTGCAGCGGAGCTCAGTCGTGCTGAAACCACATCATCTTGAAAGTATTCAGTGGAAGTTCCAACATGAAGTCTGTCACCACACCTTTTAAAACGGAGTCGATGTATTTGCTGCCAATGAGATTGCCGTCAATAAAATAGGGGCCAACAATACGATTGTTCAAAATCCCACACCGTACGTTGGCTGCCCATTTGATTTGGTGCTTGTGCTGATCTAGCCAATGTGGGTTGGTGTCACACCAGTAGTGCGCGTTGTGCAAATTCACATTGGAGTTTTGGCAAGACCGAGCGTTGTCTGTCCAAAGAACGTTATTGAGAAAATTCAGGTCCTTGTCACATTGTATGAGGCACCAGTTGCAGAAATCTAACCGTTTCTGAAAGTCATTTGCAGTCAATGCTTGATGTAGGCATATATGGTACAGGTGATAATTGTGCCTGGAAAGCGACCTCCAAACCAAGACATACTCGCTCCAGATGCCTTGGCGATTTCCCTGATGCGTGCTTGTGGCTTTAGACTGACGTACACTAAGACTGAAATATCAAGGTCCTCACCACCGCGTGCGAGTGGCCTCCTTTCCTGAACCTGGACTGAACCGGTAGAGCGGAAGCGATTAAACACCGCTTTGAATGTGGCACGTGCAGGCGCACAACGATCGGGATGCTCAGCTGCACACAGCTTCGAAGCCAGATCAAGGTCCCCCTGTGCGTTCACATACGTGTTCACGATGTCCACCTTTACAGCTACAGAAAACTGGTGTGGACTTTGCGCTGCCATTCCACTGAGCCAAGGTCCGCGATATTGATGCTCTGCACGTAGGCTGTCCGAACAGCACTTTTGAACGTTGGGACGCTACCGAATAATGCGGGCCGAGCAAAGTTTTCAAAATTGGGGCCGCGTAGCTCACTATGACGGTGTATTTTGTTGGGGCGAACGCCGAGTGACGAGGCGAAATCAAATGCATGCCGCGGCTAGATAACACATGGTTCGGCTCTCGAGTCATGGTCCCGAAGACGTCGCACGTGTCACTGGCTGACATATTCTTGGCACGTGACTTTTTGCGCTCCTCATGCGCTGGGTTTCGGTTTCGTGATAAAAAAATTACTAAGTTTTTGAGTGCCACAGCACTTAGGATAATTACTTTTTCTCTGTGCTAACAAGTGATCTGTCATTGGCAAGTAGGCAGCTACAATTGTGCCGTTGTCACTGACCACAAAGCTGTGCTAAATAAAAGTGTTAGTCATTTTTAATTAATTAGCAGACTAATTAGTAAGTATCATGTATTTTCTGACGTGTGCCACCACGAGTAATGCGGTCAAGAGAAAATTATCTTTTTACCTCAAATACACTAATTTTAGGAAATTTCTAAGTCTTTGCTGAAACACCTGGTATAACTAGGTAAAGCTGCTACCTCACTTTTTTGGCATTTATCAGGTCTTTTTGAGAGGTGCCAAGTAATACTTAATTTTAGACATAGGTATTTTGTATATATAGGAGGTATAAAAATAGTGATAGACCCCTTTTTCTGTTTTTCATTTTATGTAGTTCGGGCACCAGACAAACAAGATGTGGTTTTCTTAAGTATAGCATCACCAAAGGTTTATCCAATTTTACTCCATTTGAATGGAAGACTAGGTGGTTAAATAATGTCACCAAATTTCCAAGAAGTGCAACAATATTGCTTTGTTCTTATATTCTTACTTGATCTACGTTTTTTGGCATATACTATTCTTGGGAACAGCTCAGTGGAGGAATATGTGTTTTCCCAGTCTCCACTTTATGCAGTTTTAAAATTTGCTTAGTGTTGCATTCCAGCATCCCCAGTTGTGATTTTTGCAGCCGCTATGTGTGAGCTAATGGCCACCAAAAATATAGTGTAGTGTTGGGGCTTCACTAAAACAGCACCAAATTGGATTTGGGGATTTCCGTTTTATGTTGAAAAAAGGTCAGTGGATTACTTGCTTAGGAATTCACTTTTGCCTTGGCTTTGACCAAACCTGACCATCTTTGAAGGCTGTTTGCTGCACTCTACATCTCTGTTTGTTTCCCAGTAGTATCTTTCTACTCGCGAAATATTGATGTCAGCCCTACTGACATCAAAACATAGAGATCTGGCATTCAAGCTAGTTCGGAGCCCAAACTTGATGAGCTCTGGACGTCTACGATGCGCCCATGCAAACAACAAATAAATGACCATGTTGAATTAACCTGAGACTGGGGTAAAGAAGAAACATCAAAACGTAGAAGGGACAGAAAATAGACTGGACGACGTCTCAAAATTGAGACGTCGTCCTGTCTATTTTTGTCCCTTCTACGTTTTGATGTTTCTTCTCTACCCCAGTCTGAGGTTGAGATGTTGTCCAGTCTATTTTCTGTCCCTTCTACGTTTTGATGTTTCTTCTCTACCCCAGTCTCAGGTTAATTCAACATGGTTAATATTCACCAGCTCGCCTGCACCCTTACGATTTTTTCTATGAACAAATAAATGCTTTGTATGGTTACAGTCATATGTTCCACACTTTATGTATAGGTTTGCAACGATTTCTCCTTTGATGCATTGATAGAAACTGAAAACCTGCTGCTCCGCTCCGTGGCCAACTGGTTCCCAGAATGCAGTGCGCACAGTGTTGCATGCAGGGATATGTGGAAGTAATCTCTCGAGATAGGGTGCAATCAATTATACCCATCATTTCTGGCAAATAAAAACTAAAAATACTGAGCACTATAGTCCGTTCCAACTCAAAAAGGAAGGGCAAGGAAAAGGAAAGCCAGGGAGGAGGAAGCAGACGGAACGCTGGAGGAGAGAGGGGGAAACCTCCTCCTCTCTCTAGCGGTCGGTCTGGTTCCTCCTCCTCAGTCTTCCTTCCCTTGTCCTATTTTCTTGAGTTGCAGCGGACTATAGCACTAGTCTAGAACATGACTCGATTCACTATGCTTAGAAAGCTTGGGTCAAATTAATTTTCAGGTTAGAATGGAGTTTGATGTGCACAGCCAAACCTTGAGTGATGCTGTTCACTCCATAGGTTTATTATGTGGCTGTCTCTTATAAATCCTGCCAGATTTACCATGGACAGGTGGTGTTGTGGTTCTCTTAGCAGTATAAAGTGCAGAGCAAATGGATCTAATTGTTGTCTCACTAACACCTTTTTTTTTCTTTTTTTTTTCCAATATGTGCCTGCGATTAAATTCTTTAGAAATCTGCCTGTTACTAGGAATGTTTGTCTTGCCAGGTATATTTTGAATGAGAAACTTTCTATTATAACTCTGTGTCTCTTTGGGCTGCATTGAAACAGCTTTTGTCCAGTTGATGTCTTAAGCACCTGGCAATCTTTGTGACAACTATAGTATTCATATATACTGTATACATTTTTGATGATACTTTTCACATACGGAAGTGTCGGTGATGTTTCTTAATTTACTTAGAAATCAACTTTGACACTTCCATATGTGAAATGTAACAGGACATGGCAATCTAGCATACATATTTCGTGGTTTTTCTATGGAGACCGGATGCACAACTGTGATTAGATGTGCAATAGCAAACAGGCAGCTGTCTTGCTCTTGCTATAATCATAAATATAAAAAATCTGAAAGGATTTTTTTTTGGGAGAGCCACGTTTAATGAACTTTATATTAGTATTTTTTTTTCCTAGGTATTGAACAACTTCTTTGATTCGACATAATTGCACTTCTGCTAACAGAATCATACGATTACTGTTCTTGTCTTGTGGAATTGTTCAAAATTCCGGACATCTGTTGTGCTTTCGTTGCCCTCAGTTATGGATGTTGCCTGTAGTCGTCATTCACGGTGCTCCTGATGCTCTGGGACAAAAAACTGAGGAAGCATAAAATCGACAATACTATTTTTATTCTCACTACCCGCATTTAGTGTTAGAAAGTGACGATAAATGTTTCTCTTTCTCATTTGTTTTCTCATTTGTGTAATGTTACACTAGTCCTGTTGATACTAAAAAAAAATGTGTGGCTGTCATCGCTTTATATAATAAATCTCTGGATAATCTTGTCTTATCAA
Organism: Ixodes ricinus; assembly: GCA_037355805.1. NCBI lineage: Eukaryota > Metazoa > Arthropoda > Arachnida > Ixodida > Ixodidae > Ixodes > Ixodes ricinus. The sequence goes on along the minus strand of JAZHYW010028402.1, from coordinate 92,322 downwards.
CCGTCTGATGAAACTTTTTTCTTTTTTTTTGTACAATTTTATTACAATTAAGTAATCAAATTACTTGTAATCGAGTACTTTTTTTTAGTAAATTTGTAATCGTGTAAATAATTTATTAGGAAGTAATTGCAAGAGTAATCTGATTACTTTTTAAGTACTGAAATTGTAACTGTTACTATTTTTCCTTTTTAAGTGTGCCCCTTGGGTCGAAGTTTTACCAAGGAATCTTCTAACCAAGTCTCTGACCGGAGGATGGTTTACTGAAATTGGTGGATTAATAAGTTGTTTATAATTCGGTGGTCCTAATCCAATAATGGACAGTAGGAAAGACCAGTTTCCAAACGGCAGAAAAATCTGTCTGTCTGGATATCTGAAGTAATCGGAAAAGTAATGGTTAATTTTTCAAGTGACGGCCAAGTACTTTTCTTCTTGAGTAGTCAAGTAATCTAAATGAATACTTTTTAACCAAGAGTAACTAATTCTAATCTATTACTTTCTGCAAGTAACATGAACAAGACTGGCTCAGGGTGACATTCTCCGGGTGGCACAGCACGTATCGAAAGCCAAATGCTTTGCCGTTCAGTTTTTATTGGGGCCCGATAGGGCCTTAATAAAACGATTAGGGCCCATCCTGAAGAAGAAAGTGTTTCCTTTCATGTTGCTCGATTCTCTTCAAGGGTAGTGTAATAGATTGGGATTTTGCAATTCAGATTGCCTTAGAAATGCCATTCCGCTGACTGGCATCTTAGTAGATGGTGGTCGTCTCGTCAAACAGTTGTTATTGAATCTGTCAGTCTCTTAAAGGGACAGTGAACTCACAAAAACCTTTTCTCAAGTGCCTGGATAGGACATGTCTGTCACGAAATAAAGTATCGTCCCCTTAGAAGAAAGAAGAAAAAGTTTATTAAAAGCAATATTTATGTTGCAAGCCACATTTTGAGTTGGGAGCAATTCTCGAACATGCTTCCTTTTCGACACGTCGACCCCAATTAAAAGCATGTTTGAATCGCTCCTAAAGGCACTGAACTCCATTCCCCCCTCCCCCCCCCAAAAAAAACATTTTTTTTTTTTTTAGTATTGGATTTGTACAGCTGCAATGGAAAAAGATTAGCAGAAGTGACGGATGACCGGAACGGCAAAACCGCGGACACGCAGCACTATTGTTCCCAAGTGCACTGATAGCGAAAATTATGGAAGTCTCGCATCGGCTGGGTAGATTGATGGATGCTGACTGCTGTACCCTTTATAATGAGCAGTAGCTTGTGCCACCTAGCTTGCCTCAATTTTCACCCTTTCTTTGTCAACATAACCCAAGTGCTTTTAACCTGAAGAGTGGAAAAAGAGACTATTGTTGGAAAAAACAAGGGTAAAGGAAGCTTTGCATACATGTCTAGAAAGGTAGAATGTCTGATGCATATGCCCACAGTTCAATTGTACTATCGTTAGCACTACAATGAAGGCTGCCGCTATTGGCGACCCTAGCGAAATTGACGCCGCGTAGCGCAACGCCGAGAAGCTTAAGAGAGGAGGTTGTTTTGATTCTGCTGCCTGCTGTCGCTGCTTGCTTCTGTGTCGTGTCATTTCTACGCGCTGACTAGAAGGTTTTTACCGTCAAAAAATCCTTTGCTTTCATATGCAACACCGATTCTACGCTGTAGTGCATGGTGGTCCGCGTGCTGAACGACAAAAGGACCTCCTTTCGTTCGCCATTTTGCCTGACCAGCACGCCCCCTATAGTTCGCTGGAGTCGTGAATAGCTGGGAATCGCTAGCTGCGCTATCCGCCGACCAACAGAGGTAACTGCAAGAGCTTGTGGTGCAGGTGCAAATTTTCAACATTTTAATCGGTTTGGACAACACTTAAATGCTTGCGGATGTACTTCCTCTGTTCTTTAGGTAGAGCAGCCAACACTGAACATATTTGTACTGGAGAGTATGAAGTCATGCACCATGTATGCAGCTCTGCAAGACTACTCTATAATACTTTACACTTGGTGTACGACGCTGTCAAAGCTGCTGGCACGAGCATGGGGTTTGATCTCTCGGATCATTTGCATGCATTCTCGCTCAAACGAAACCATGGATGAAGCCACCTGCTCGCACCAGTAGCTTTGACAACGTTGTATACCAAGTATATATAGAAAAAATGGAACTTTGTCACGTCTTCCAAGGCTGGAACTTTGTCACTTCTCGTAAACAATTGAAGCTTTCACGAAAGACATTATAGTGATCCTATACCTCCGTCTATATGTACAGTCTGGTGTTTACACTGCCTGAAGACTTAAATTAAGGTCGCTTAGAAATTAGATGGAAAGGGAAACCAGTATATCTGGAACCATACAAGTCACTTTACTTTCCGTAAAATACCGGGGAAGCGCCGAAACTGAAAACTGGGTTAATCTAGCCATGGGCACTTGTCCAGTCAGATCGGTAAAAACCAAGATGGCGGCCAATAAAGAGCTTTGAAGGCAAGGTGAACGGAATTGAAGAAAGCACATTTATTTTCACATGATATCGCCGCAGGCAGTCTTGTGACCTCCACAATGGGGTGCATATTTTCGGCTGATGCTGGCACTTTGGAGGGGTAGGCACTTGACGAATGATTTGCAAAATTCTGAAGTTCAGGAAATAACGTTAATAGTGGGTGCCTGCGCAAAGTGGGTGCTTCCACAGTATTTTATAGTAAGCGTACGGCTTTTGGCCATGTGAAATTGCAGTACCCTGTTACTAAGACACTGGGTAGTGTCTTGAATGACAAGGGTGATAGCTATGAATGCATAGCACCGCTATACTCGGGGACATCTTTCAGTGGCATTCCAAAAGTGACGAGCATGTGTGCACAGCTTTGATCGGCACTCAAGCTCCACGAGTGCACAGGCACCGGTAGGTTTGGCTTCATTATGTTCTCAAAGTGTTTTCAAATGTAGCTCTCATTCTGAAAACATTCACCAAGTGACACAGCATATATTTTTCTGAAGACACTGGCCTATTTGTATGTCTTCTCCAGGCAAGCGTACACTTTCATTTTTTGAAAGTATACAAAACTCTTATGAAAAGAGGGTGATGCAATTCACTAATTCTTCAGGCTGGCGGAGAAACATTCTTCTCATGTACAGAGCAGTCCACTTTTAAGGGAAACACCAGAATGCGCGGCCGGTGCTCTACACAGTGCCAGCTGCAAGCGCGCGCAGAGGCTCAGCACAGAGGCTCAGCACAGAGGCAGATAGCACCAGAGGTGGCGCGTGCCGTAAGTCATCTGCTAGTGCACGCTACGGCGCAGACGCAGCACACGAAAAAGCGGTGCAGTGGTTGTGGACACGTGGCATGTGCCACCTGTGGTGCTCATTGTGTTAGCGCTAAGCCTCTGCAAGTGCCAGCAGCTGGCACTGTGCGGATGCGCCAGCCACGTGTCTGTATTTTGTTTGTGGACCGCTCTAAACATTTGTCTTTTCTGTATTCCTTGAACACTTGCTTCCTTCTCTTTTACAGAAATAGTAGTCTTCGAAGGCACATAATGAAATCTTTGGGGGTACAGCATATATCACAGTCAGATGCTCAGCAAATACAGCTGAAACGTTTCCACGACACCAGCTCACCACAACGATGATGTGCGATGATCGTCAATCAACAGTTTAATGCAAGCATTTAGCCTGCCCACATTTTCTTTCTGCCACATTTATAATGTACACCGTCCAATTGCAAATTGAATGCAAGAGCAGGAGTTGTGTAAAACTTTGCACAAGAACTTGTTGGAAATACATTGAGATGCTAAACAAAACATCTCAGTTCCTCTTTGAAGGGCTGTTTCTTTTCTTGCTTTTGCCCTTCGTATTCGTAGCTGATCCTTGCTTCTTGATGTAACCATGGCACTCAAGAAGGTCTCTGGCAACTTTGTTTATGTGTTTGTACCGGTCGGGCCCCAAGTGCGTTCCTCCATACCACCGCGTTACCACAACGTAAACGTTGGTGGCATCCAGAATCTGCAAGATAATTGAAAATTGTAAAGCATACACAGTTCCCCATATGTTGGACTGGACTTGTTACGCTGGTTTTGGGCCCCCTCTGGAACCCAAAACCCTTCGCAAGTACCACTATGAAAATCGAGCACTAGCTTAAGTATCTAGATTTTCTGTACTGGATCATAACTAGGTTCTCACGTAACCAATAAAATCTAGAAAACGCTTGCCAGTAAAATCTTCAATTTGAATTTATCTGAAAAACTTCTATGAAGTTAAAAAAGGAAAATCGCATCAGTCTCAGTAGAGTGCCAAGTCAGCAGTCCAGAGAAGCCAGTCCACTGTCCAGCCTCCTTCCAAAGATTAGATGCCTGACAAAGGGAGGCTTATCGTAATTGCCTTTTCTGGGTACGAAGGGAGCTAATCTGACCATGTGCATTGTAGAACCCATTGTTTAGGTTTCTGACTATGTAAAGGAATAAGAGGGTAGTGTTTTTTTTTTGTTTGTTTTTTTTTATTGGTGGAAGTTGCAAATGTAAGGTGCACTGTCCAATTGGCACTTGCTGATGCTCTCGCATCGCAGGACGGGAGTAGCTCTTCCAGTCTCCAGTGCAAATGTCGACCGGGGGCTTATGAGCGACTAAAACCTTGTTAAAGTATGCACGATATTATTACAATCTCTAATCTACTTCAAACAGTGTTAATGCCAACGATTGTGTAGAGTGCTACATGTAAATATTGCTGCCCATTTATTAAAATGGCTTTCTGTTCCTTTTGGTGCTTCTGTGTGCAAATTCAGTGCCACCTAATAGCTAAAATGGCAGCACAACTCTGCCATACAACTTGTTGCAACAAAAGTTTGTGTGCGTTACTCATATTTATTTGGGCAGAGTCGCATTTACATTTCAACGGAAGAGAATATTTTTTTCGCCGTTCAATTTTTGCTTTATTCCTTTCAGTATAGATAGTGACTGACCCGGGTGTGTGCCGAAGCACTGATTGGCACACATAGTACATGCAGTGGACACAGCGCTTGTATGTTGATATCTGCATCGCATCAAATTCCTGAACCTCATGTTATCTGCACGAGCGCCCGTCTTCAACTCTTCACTTTCGTTTTTTTTTTTTTTTTTTCATCAGCCAGCAGGCTTATTGGAGGTACCAACAAGCTGCCGTTAGTAGTATGGTGCCTGGAAGTGGTCCCTCCATTACCACCCGAGGACGTAGTAAAAATGTTGTACCTAGGGTTGCCACCTGCCCGGTTTTTGACCGGCCCGGCCAGTTTTTTAGACAGCAGGCCGGTTGCCGGTCCGTAGGTCAGACCGCCGCCATTGGCCGTTTTTTGACAGCCATCAAAGCGCGATTGCTTTTAGCTTTTTTTTTTTTTGTGTTTCTTTAAGTGACAATTTAACAACTACGACAATAAATATTTGTCGACGAAAAAAAGAAGCCTAAAATTACACAAACACCGTCAGGACACGTGTTCAGAGAAAGTACGCGGGCGAGCGCGGCAGGAGAACTCCATGAGACGGGGGAAGGGGAGGGGAGGAGGGAGGAGGAGGAGGGAGGAGGGAGGAAGAGGGGAGGGAGAAGAGGGGTCCGGTCAACACAAAACAAAACGACCACCGGGGAGCGGCGGAAAGCTGGAAAATAAGGGAAAGCGAGAACAAGCAAGACGCCGGCGGGCAACTCCGGCGACAGGCCCTCCCGACAGCAGAGCCTTCTGGGAGGTGTTGGTTTTCTTAACGATTGTCGGCATCTTGACAAGGACACGCACGCCGCTTCATCCGTCCACTGTGACGGGTGGCGTATGCGCTTTCCCCAAGCTTTCCCCTTCGACTACACGTGGTGTAATATTGTTGTTGTTACTTTAGATCCTCGTCGTTTTTCCCCTCCCTCTTCCTTCTCCATTTAATTGTTTAAGTGCCAAGACCAGAGAAACTCGCCGACGATGTCTAGGAAGAGCTGAGAGTCTCTCGGAGCTGTTGTCACTTCACTGCCCTGCCCTGCCGCCCCCCCCTTGAAGGGCCGGTTTTTTTTTCGGGGAAAGGTGGCAACTCTAGTTGTACCGTTTCCTGCCGCGATCCTGGTGGTGACGCAGCAGCAGAGAGTCGCTGGCAGTCAACAGAAGCAAAAGCACACACAAGTTGAAACGCCAAGACAGCGACCGTAGCGTCTGCTCGCCCAATTCGCCAGAACTTTTACAACCAGTTGCCAGGAATGCGACATCCGACAGCATCAAACACCGGCTTCTGCGACATCATGTGCTGCCGCTTCGGGATCACTTTCAGGACACAGGCGGTATAGGACGATAAACTCACCAGTTGCACATTCCAGGCACCATAGTAATATATGTCATAAGCACTGATGATGATATTGGACAGAGTGGTCAGTCTGAGTTTCGGAAAGTGTACCAAGAATACAGTGGAGTCTCGCCAACATGGATACCCCGCTATATATGCAGTGCAATCCACTATAATGATGTACCGCTTATAACGATCACTTTCTAGAGTTTCTAGACTAGAAACGCTTTGTTTCTAGTCCAGATACAGCGATAATCGGTTATAACAATTGAATTTTTGGGGTTTTCTCATTATTGTTATAAGTGGATTGCACTGCATGCAGATGCAATTTTCGAGCACTAAGGCACTTGAGGCACTAAGATCACTGATCTCCACATGTAGTCTCCTGCAACCTGAAAGACCCACTGGGAGCGTGTGGCCGAGACAGTGGCTGACAGGGCGCTGCGCGCGCTCTGGGCAATTCCATTCTGCCCTAAAGGGAGGACTTGCTCGGAGCTCAGCTGAAGCGCACTTATCAGTTAGTATCGGTTTCATGGTGGGGTGCAGTTCGTCAACGTCATGTCACAGTTGCACCCGCATCTACTAGCTCTGCAATTTTCTTTTGTAACGAACAAATGCGCTCTTCAGGGCATTTCTTTTCTAAATTTGATTATTTAGCAGTGCCTGTTCTAACATGATATGCCCAAAACTAAAAAAAGAGTCACGACTATTAATTAAAAATGGTCAACTTGCAGGCGAGTGCGTATTAATCATGATATTTAAACCCCGAGACTGGGAAAGAAACTTGCAGATATTTTAGGAGAGGCAGAAGGTGACAGACAAGCGTCTCAAACTCTGCTAACAAAATTTTATTTCGAATCGCTTTTATACCATTCTCCCCATAGTCGTCCACAACGTGTAACAACAAAAAAAACACTGTTTTCAAGGTGACTCAAATTCTAAGTCAGTTCGTTCTGAAACAGAGGCAGAACCGAAACAATAGGCCTAGGAAGGAACCCCGACCAAAACAGTTCAAACAAAATTAAGTCCTTTGACACACAGATACACAGAGGAATAGAAGAACAATGTCATTCTGTACTTGCCGCATACAAACAATGGAAAAAAAAATGTCTTTTTAATGTTGATTTAAAATTATGTGTATTCAGCAGAAAACATTCAAAAAGGCCCAAGAGGGAACCCAACCAAAGCAATTCAACAAAACTAAGCCCTTTAAAACACAGATATATAAAGGAAGAGAAGAAATGACACGAGATCGCCAGGTGTTTTCTTGCAGGCAGGCAGTGCAAACCCACAACAAAAAAAAAGCGTACTTTTTTCTTTAAAACAAACAACAAAAACAAAGAACATTCATAGCCCCACCCGTCGCCATTGCAGCCACGCGCGCCCAGTGGGTCTTTCGTATTGCAGGAGACTATACATTATGCGTTTAAAATATCTCTTCTTGGGACACTAACTAGGTAGAATCAGCTAGTGTTCTTTTTTCCCAGTCGCATAAATTCACACTTATACTTGCATCCAACAAATGAAGAAGCCGGGTTCCTGCATATGTTTCTCCATCATCTGCAGAGTCCTTCAGAAGCACACTTCGTGGCTCTGTCTGCAAAATCCTATAAGAGAATGTGCAACCGAACTGAAATGACCAAAGCCACACATGCAGCACTAAATCTAGGAAATACTATGTAAGGCATACCGGTAAGCCCAAATGTTGTGTGTAGCTTCTGCAATCTTGCGATTTGTCTTCAACCTGTTCAGGACTTGTTCCACCTATATGTAACAGTTGACAAGGGTATAGTCGCACCCATGAAATATTTCACAATTACTTTCCTGATCAAAGCCAAGGTGATAATCCATTGTTTCTTTATTACATGAAATTGGTGGTTTTAATATTGCCAAATCTACTTGTTCTTTTTTTTTTTTTTTCAGTTTACAGGGATTAGACTAATATTGCATTTAATCTACTTGCACATCATTTTAATAAAAAGCTGAATTCACCAACCTGTCTGAGGTTGTGAACCTCAGCTAGATGAGCTTGGAAAACGCTTCTACGGTCCTCCAAAGTATCACCGTGAAAGATTTCTGGCTCATCTGTGCTGTCGACCTCTGCAATTTCAAAGGGACACTGACATGAAAGTTTGAATACTCAAATATTTTGGGGTAAAAGCACATAGGTTGTCCTTACACCCCCATTCAGATATATTGGCAGCCAGGTTTTGACTTGCAAGGGGTTATTGGCATTCCTAGCCTCGCAGGGTTTATCCGAAACGAAGACTCGGTGAATGAACGAACAATGCAATTGTAATGAACGAGCAAGGTATGATGCAACGAGTCACGGAGCTGATAGCTACATTCACTCCTGCAACTCCAACATCAGCAGAATGAGCTTAAAGATCTAATTTTCTTGCACTTTACGTAAGCACTAACTTCGTTGTTTTAAAAGTGCAGTATTTACTTAAGTTAATCTATCTTTAGCAAACTTTCAATTCATTGCAAAGTCAGGAATAAGGTCCCATTTCAGTTTTATTGTTGTACTTCAGTCTGTTACGCCACTGTGCCCACAGCTTTGTTCAACCGCTAAACTTCACTTTCCATAGCAGGCCAGCGTCAAATGTGGTACCTCCCCACTTCATTCACTACGCTCACTTGATCAAAATAGGTTTTGAACTTGGCCAAACATATTGTTCGTAAGTTCATACCAGAGTTAATTTCCAGCAGTGCGACTGGGTCCACAAGCACATCACCAGCCTGTGTTTTCTGTGTTTCCAGTGTTCCTTCGAGCAGGGCCTTGCGTGCAATCTCGACCCAGTCAAAGAGTATATTTTCCCCAAGTGGTCACTGTAAGCAAAGCACCGTACAGTTACCATCAACGGGCAAGTAGGTTTACTTGGAGCTGAAATGCAGATGTGGTAAACACGTATCGAAAAAACGAGAAAAATCCTATTCTTGTTTCTACACAGTTCTTTCAGTTGGTCTGGGTGAATCCATGTTGGCTCTTTGAAGGGACTGCATAAATTGGTTCCTTGGGATCAGACTGCTATTTACCACTGTGGTATTTTGTAGGTGGTGCATTTTGTGTATTAATGAACCTCACTTGAACAAAAAGTAAAGAAATTAAGAATATTTTTTCTCTACCTACCACGGCCGTCTGCAAACTACGTGCAGGGACAACCTTCTGTGGCACTTCCGAGGAGAGGAGGAGAGTGCACGCACAGCTTTAATTGGGGCTCAATCTGGGCGAGGGTAAGCGTTCCATACCTTTAACTGCATTGCCACAGAAAGTTCTCGCCGGGTGAACATGTATCTCAGTGGTGCAACAGCCGACAGTTGGGAGTCAGCGGTCTGCAAAATGCTTTTGCAAAGCCGAAATAACCCAATAAACAGCCTTTCGATTGGTGTTGTGCCCATTCAATGTGTTTTATTAGTAAAAATGCCAGCCTTGCACTGTCAACTAGCACCGGAAAATTGTGCGCTGTTCTTTTTACTACAAGCGATTGCCTGCTTTCGACAGGGGAGCTGCTATGATTTGACTTTGGGTTTCGACTTTGGTATCAGTGGCATAGCCAGGATTTTATTTGGAAAAAGGGGGCAAGGTGGGGGGGGGGGGGCTTGTCCTGAACGGCGACACAGCTTCGTGACTCGGCCCTAAGACCACTGCTAAGCATGCTAAAATTACATCATAATTTATATTTAAAAACAAAAAAATTGTAGTGGTGGAAGTTTTGACCCTTTAAACCCCCCCAGCTATGCCACTGCTGGTAATGGTTATGCAAATAATCTGTCCACTCCAATTTTTGCTGCAGGCTGAATTATTGGCATCGCTGGTTTCTGGTGACACTTCCTGGTTAAAACAAAAATACAGTGAGTGTGCAGGAGAGCTGGTGGATGTTGATCTCGTTTAAAATTACCAAAGACTGTGGTAAAAGATGGTAAACTTGGAAGGAAATGGAATGTCTAAAAAATCGAGACACTCTTTTTCCTGTGTCTTTTTGCTTCTACTAAGTTTCCCATCTTTTACCACCAGTCTCCGGTAATTTTTAACATGATCAACTGCCTGGTTGCTGGCTGTTTAATTTATTTAATAAGACAGAGGGAGAAAGCCAGAATGATTGTTTTCTCACTTTCCTATTATTTTTTTATTATTTTTTTATCAGCTCAAGAGCCAGAGGTTTGCAGTTAAATCTTTAATTCAGTTTGAGAATAAGTGTCGACATCACATATCTCACACACATTGGTTGGTGAGAAAGGAATGTCCCAAGCAAACCCTGTACCGTAAAGCTCCACAGGTGTTCATGTTAGATATTTCTTTTCTCATGAGAACCACCCATCCGATTAGTGAGGCACAGCATCTGTACCAGCCAAACCCTGTTTTTTTTACATACCAATAATGATCTTCCAAGGTATTCGAGAGTCTTGTCTTATCTTCATGGCTCATCCACGGTGCACTGAAGAGGGTAACAGATACAGTATTAAAGGCAAAGCATTTCAGTCAAGATAAATAAAGAACAATAGAAAATAACTTAAAGTTGGAAGTTGCTGTCACTACCAACAATTGATAGAGCATTTCCAAAGATTTTATTATCAGTATTAACATACACAAAGCTACAGTTTGGAATATCAGAAGGTAAAACTGAAAACTCAAATAGAGTAAAAATTGTCAGCTTGTTATACACACTCTGATTTTTCCAGTTCTTTCTGTTCCAGTCAAGACGTTGGAGCCAAACTACCACATTATGTATGTGCATAGCAGGGGCGGATCCAGAACTCCATTTTGGGGAGGGCGGAAAATTTTTAAGGATACTATTCTCCCATTCTTTCTTGTGCACGGGGGTCCACCCATGTCAAATTACCCTCCGAGGAGGGGGGAGGGAGGGGGTCGACTTTGTTTGGGGGGGCGGCCGCCCCGTCGCCCCCCTTGGATCCGCCACTGGTGCATAGTGAGCACTTCCTCAAGTTTCTCCAGCAAAGTGCTAGCTACACTAACAAAAAAATGTTGCTTTTTGTGCCTCAAAGAGGATATCCCTTGCAGGTGATGCCAGCATCCCCTGCTCTATTTTATCAGTAATAATAGTTTAGCCTGTCAAGGTCGTTTTCCCAAAGATCAGAACAACTTATTCAGCATTTAAAATGTAATTTAATCACAATTTTTCAATGGAGCAACTACTGTTTGCTAGAACAACATACACAACAATGATATGGACTCCTCACAGCTGCCAGATCCCGAGTGATCCTTAAGACCTCATTTACCTAATTTCGTAGATTGGAGGTGCATCAGATGGGTATTCCGGTGGAAGCCTGACCTACAAAATTGTGCAGATATGTCAAGAAAATACATCTTAAACTTGAAGACACCATATTCAAGCAGTAATTTGTTGCCTGTAATTAAATGGGTGCAAGTTCCTGTTCAGAAAACTTGCCTTGAAATCAAGCTTGTGGTTGTTGTTTTCATTGCAGAGTGTGATCCTGTAGACACAATCAGCAGCATCTTCCACTTTCCATTCATCCTGGTAGATTGCCGAGAGTGCTTCGATCTCGTCAGCCTGGAACACCCAGCGCTTTTCCTTGGTTTTATGTTCAGTTCAGTTGAAAATAATATTCAAAATGGCAGCAGGTTGAATAAAAAAAAATATGACTGGGAGGGACCGTTACAATCACACCTCTTGGTATAAAAAAAAAAAGTGATACCTACAGGGTGCAGCCATAAGGACCAACACATTTGGCATGCCTTGCAAACTTTTGAGTCCATGGGCGTACCAACCGGAGGGGCAAGACATGTGTTTTGCCCCCCTGAAACAGCCGCCACTGGGCAGGGCAAACACTGGCCGGCGGCACCCAAGGGATACCAAAGGCACCGCCCCCCCGCCCTGGGGGGAGTTTGGTTTGCCCCCCCCCCCACTCATAAACAAGTTGGTACGCCACTGTTTGAGTCCATGGACTTACATGAAATTGGGCATGCAAACATAGTTTCGCAAGAAGCTTTATGTATGTTTCAGAGCTCAAGTCGGAGGTGGTAAAATCTTAAAAGTACCGGTAGAGCAAAAATGGCGGCCATGCATATCCCATGTCCTAGACCGGATGTTTGTCGCTGTCAATAAAAGTATTAATTATTGCGATTATCTTGCTTATCGCCAGCCTCTACTATTGGTTCTTGGCATTTTAGAGTTCAACCCATTCAGCAAGCCGCCCGGGAGCGAGCTTATAAACCAGTGTGCGGGCAACAAGCAGGCTGATACACACGTTAGCAAGTACGACCTCCAGGCGCCGCCATCTTGCTCGCTTGGGGTGTAGTTGCGTTTAACTATGTTTGACTGCGTTATAGGGCAACTCCAGGCAATATCTTTTAACTTGGGATTACGTCTGTTTTCAGCTAAGACAGTGAAGGTCTAAATTTTTTTCTTAGATACTGTGCGTAGTTTAATGAATATCACGACTCAAAGTTTGGTTTCGGGCGTCTACGACAAAAACGAAACTATCTGCTAGGGGGATGGCAACACAAATCATCAGCCATATGGCCGCAGCGTGACGTCATTGTGGTGCGACCGTATGTCGTAGAACCAATCAACTGCAGCTCCACCGCGACATGACGTCACATGGGTGCTGCGCCAGGTATCCTCCACTGAAAACTGAAAGAGCAGCTGGTCGCATCTTCGAAATCAGTTTTAGTGGAGTAAGCGGCTTCACTTTGACGTAGTATTTCGGCTGTGATCATATTTCGTGCCACCGAAGCAATACCAGTCATTTATTTTGGTTTCGTTTTCGGCCGAAGTTGTCCTTTAAGACTGCTTGCGTCGAGCTGTTGCTATGGCGACCCCTACGATGAGCCAATGGGGAGGCACTGTGCTGTACGACGCAATTGTGTGATTTAGCAAGGCGTTGTACTCGAATTACGGCCGCGCCCAAGCGTACCCCAAGCGGGCAAGATGGCGGCACCCTGAGGCCGTACTTGAAAACATGTTACGTGTATAGGACATAGCGAAATACAGCGGCCTAATTTTGCTTTATTTCGAATGTTCCACTATACCTCCGACTTAAGACCTAAAAAAAAAATTACATAAAATTTCTTGCTAAAGTAAGTTCGCGTGCACCATTACAGCTATGCACGTTTGTAATTTGAATTTTGCAAGGCGTGACAAATGTGTTGGTCCTTATTGCCGCACCCTGTACATACAAGGAAAACAGAAAAGCGAGAGAACATACCTGCGATGCTATGTTGCCATTAGCCAAGACTGCAGCTTCCATGCTAATTGCTTTATACTAAAAACTGGAAAAGGAAAAGATCATTCAGCAATAATCAAACACTATACAGGGTGCCCCGAAAAACTTTACGGGTTTTTTCGTCGCAAAAATACACTATGCATCGTCGAGCGCCCATTTTCCACCCAAAGGTGGCGCTAAAGGTCTGAACCAGACAGAGCCGGGTATTGGCAGAGTCTGACCATTCATTGGTTTGAATAGACGGGTATCTCATGGCCAACCACATTCCGCAAAAGCCCCTAGCGGTGGTCGTAAGCTCTAAAAATACGACTCGACAAATTTAAGCCGTTTTAGCTTTGCTAGAATAAAAGGTATAACTCTTAGTGACTGAAAACTTGGCGCATGCGAGGTATTCGTCACGTCCAAATTCAACGGGAGAATAAACGAATGTGCGCTTCAAACCACTGCGTAGTTACGGTCATTGCTGCTGATTTGCTATTGACGCCATTGTCACCAAAACGCCAAGATTGAATGCTTCTTTTCATGTTGTTTCCAATATTGTAATGTCGCGGTCTGCTGATTCGTTGACGCCGTGTCACACTTTTAGTTTATGCTTCAACCGCAGGGGGAATATTTGGCACTGGCCTTTGCTCCGCCCATTGGCCAAACTCTCCCAATAGACCAACTCATGTTTACAAACACACCAGAGCGCCTCTAGCTGACGCCACCGGCGCTGCACACGCGCGATGGAGTGTGGGCAAGAAGCTCGCCGTCGCCCATAAACAAACCATTGAAATGCGACGTTGTCGGCGTCAATATGAGTCCCCGTGCTCTTTTTCGCGTTGGAATTGTTGATTCTACGTCTTCTTGACAATGTCTGACTACATGAGCGGCTTCGGCGAAATTACCGAGGCTCGTTGCACTGCAAAACTTTGCGTGAATAATGTGACATGCAGTGATTCATTCCGCATGGACGCCGCAGAATGGACGCTAAAGACAGATTCGCATGATGAGATTCCGCTCGCTGTTTTCAGTCGCGACTTCACTCAGTCTGCAAAAGCGTGAACCGTAGCTGAGATGGTTGACGTCGCTACTGAAAATCGCAAGTAGAATCGGACTAAGTGAATCAGGAATAACAAGTCGATGATGGCCACTGGTAACAATGATCAACATCTCCTTCTATCTACTGTTTACACCGATTGTGCTTACCCCGACCAACCTTCACTTACTTCTTACGCTGTGGCTAGCGTTACGTCCGGACGGAGCACTGAAACGCGTATACCTAACCCTCCCCCGCCCTCCTCTCCTCCGTGAACCTAGGGAAGGCGGAGATTTGGACGTAACTTGGGTTACGTCGGACGTAACGCTAGACACTTTGTACTTCTTATCGCAATTACCGGGCCAACGTTTGGTCTACAGGCCGGTGTCGTCTGACAGAGAGACGACAAGCAGAAATGTTTGAAAAAGCAGACGACAGTTTGAACGATCAGGTGGCCGTTTAAACTTGAAGACGCACCAAACGTAGTCCGCAGATGGTCCGTACAACTTGACGGTTTTTCCCGCATTTATGTTGGAACAAAACAAATAAATCTGATGGCCACAAGTATCCGTGAATTCAAACCGAAGTATACTTCCTGCCCAAGCAATTGTAGTCCGACGGCGTCTCGTTTTCCCTTTTCACGGCACATACCCACGTTATCGGACAAACCGAGCACATAATAACTGATCTTCAAACTTTTCTCAACTCTTTTAGTACAGCCCCAGTCGCGGTTTTGATGAGAAGGCAGGTTTCTGTCTAGTTTCTTTCCAAACAACACAGGAATGCACGTCTCGCATGGTGACTTCCACCCACAGCTCGAGACCAACGTGCACTCGACGCACCACAACCGCGCCGTGACGTAACAGAATTGAGTTTGTGTATTCAGTACGAACCGATATTACAGCGGTGCGTTAAGGGCTAGATTCCCCAGGATCGTGTCCCCCGCAAAGAAATGAAGACACCGAACTCTGGACACCACCGCCATCTATGAGCGACGGCGGCAAGTCACATATCCGGTTGCCGCCGTCACTCATTCATGGCGGCAGCCTTTCCACTATAGCTTGCCGACTTGCGGCCGGCTCATTACTTTTATTGTACAGCTCTGCTGGTTTTCCTTCTTCACCAGAGTGGAAGAGTCTAAGTTTTTTTTTATTCAAAAGCTAGTGCGATTTTCTGAAAATATCAATGGGAAAATTGACCGACGGAGCTCTCGAATACATGGAGCTCTATGGCGCCAGAAACCGAAAAACGTGCGAAAATGGGCCTGTTTTCCCAATGAAATTTTCAGAAACTCTTGCAACTTTTGAATAAAATATCGGCTCGAGCTGAAACTTTGGCACCAGGTTCGGACCCTTAGCTCTACCTTTCAACGGAGGATGAGTGTTCAATGCAGCGTAATTTATTAAAAAAAAAATCGGGGGAGGGGGGGGCACTTTTTTGGAAAATTGGAATGGTCATTGCATTGAAAAGGGACAGAATTCCCTAGATTAAAGCAGACAAAAACATCAACAAGAGCCACAAGAAAGCATACTAGAAAGTGACGAGATGTTTATAAAATGATCTGTGAGCACCCGTGAATCGCACGTTCATGGTTTCGGAATCGGACGCCTGAGTTCCAACATAAATGCATACGCATGGACGTTTGGTTTCGGTATCGGAATGTGTGCCCCATGCTCGCTCGCTCGCTCTCTCTTCCTGACACTTCATAGCACGGGGTGCGGTTGGTGGTACGAGCTGCAATTCTAATACATTGCAGCTCGTGCGTACGTACATACGTCTGCCACAGATGTCATTCGCGTACCTGGAAATCGCCTTGTAGTAGCAGAAAACGACTGGGCTACCAACGTTGGGGCTACTTTCACTAGCGTCCACCTGTTCTTCCACTGAGATCACATCCCCTGTGGTGCCACGTATCATCACTATCACCTTTATCAGCAGCTATCAATCACCCATGATCGGCCACACTCACAGTGCACTTTTGCGCTTGCCACTCTCGCTCGCCGTCGTCCCGCCAGTCCCCCGTCGACAACGCGTCAAGCCCAATGCAAATCCAGAAAGCCGTAAAAGTAAAAGTAAGCTAGAGCTAGAGGGAAGCGAGAAAAACGACAATAATTTTAAATGCAGTTACCAACAGCACCGTAGCAGTAAATTTGCTTTGTTTAGCTTCACCGCACCATCTTTATCGTGTTACAAAGGTTTTCTTGCTACTTTTTTTAACTGTCTGTAGTGGCTGCTGTGGCTAGCTGGGTGCCGCCGTTTCCAACCTTTCCACAGTTTCCAAATGCGCGTTTTCCTCCTCCTTTTACAACGCACCGTGCAGGCGGCCATAAAAAAGAACAAAATCTTGAAACCAACGTTTTTATTTCTGTTAGTGACTTTTAAGTTAAATGTTGACCAAGAGCCTCCAGCAACGTCGCAGTTTTATCATGGTGCATTATAAACATTGTAAATTAAATACGCCTGTACGTGTTCCAAAATTTACTCGATCTTACTCGCGGCCCCAGGCCAACCCCAGGCTTTGCGTTCGAAAACCTACCCGCTTCCAGCGTCGCTCTATCTCTCGCTCTATCTGTGTTATCACGTGACACGACCCGCCGGAGTAGTCGGAGTAGTGACACGACCCGCCGGAGTTGCGTGACACGACCTGCCGGAGTAGGTAAAATTTCTAACACATCTTTCGTAATCAATCAACCGCCACCCCTGAGTTTCCGGCTTGTTGTAGTTAAAAAAAACATATAGTTAAAATTTTAAATAGATGGCTCTGTTAACATAGTTTACAACTTTCATTTACAAAAAATATAGCGAAATAATTAGCGCACTACATTTATGGCGGAGTAGCAATGGTTAATGGTGGAATGCAGTTTTACTTTGCATGGAATAGCGGAATAGCTGAATAGCCGCAGTACCGAAACTGCGGCGCGGTTAAAAGCCGGTCGTCGTTGGAAATGGTCTCTTGCTTCTACGAAAAAAAAAAAAAGGCGCCAACATGTCGAAGATTTTTCTGAGTAGGAAATCGTGAACGGATCCTGCCGTGCGCCTGGTATGCCTTCCCTTTGCTGAGCTTTCGCGCGACGTCAGTGGTATTTGTGATGCAAGTCGCCACGCACGCCCTTTTGATTGTGCATGCGTGCTATCAGCCGTGTAGCAAGGCTTGCTACCCCTCGGACTCCGTGTGCGCTGAATAGCCCCTTAATTTGCACGGAGCTGACGTCCCTGAAGTGGAGTCAAGGTGGTCGGCACGTTTCCACGAACAGCTGTGCAAAGTCCGCAGCTATGGAGGACATCATCACCTCACTGAATGACACGAGGTCGTATCGAGTGATCACCCTGGCCAACGGTCTCACGGCTCTTCTAATCTCGGACCACAAGGTGAGGGCACCGTCCTCCCGCCATTCTTCGTCGTCACCCAACTCATCTCAAAGAGTAAGCCACGAGCAGCTATCAGTGGCCGAGGAAACTCCCAAGGATAATGGCTGCGCGGTAAGCTGTTTACCGCTGCCACCAAAGATCAGCATCGCGTCCTCTATTGCAAATTACATCACAGAGAGAAAATACGAAGACGTCAGTCATGATAATAAGAGCCTTGGGCCGGACGTGTCGGCAGGGCGTTCATATTCTCCAGATTCTCTCTTGCCGCTTTCCGACGAAGGTTCTTCCGACGAGAGCGCTAGCGATGATGAAGACGCCAGTGGTCCCGGCTCGGAGATGGAAGGAAACAGCGACACGGAATCGGGCCATCCTTCTCAATCGGAAAGCAAGCCCCTCAATACTAAGAAGGACAAGATGGCAGCAGCCGCTCTCTGCGTTGGAGTTGGGAGCTTCCATGAGCCGAAGCATCTGCAAGGTCTTGCACACTTTCTCGAACACATGGTGTTCATGGGCAGCGAGAAGTACCCACGAGAAAACTACTTCGATGCCTTCCTGAACAAGTATGGCGGAAGTGACAATGCCTACACTGAGTGCGAGAAGACTGTCTACAAGATGGAAGTTCATCAAAAACATCTTGGCCGGGCCCTCGACATTTTTGCTAACTTCTTTGTTGCACCGCTTATCAAGGAGGAGAGCATGGAAAGAGAACTTCAAGCCATTGACAATGAATTCCAACTGGTGCTGCCATCAGACTCCTGCCGTCACCAGCAGCTCTTGGGGAGCATTGCTCATGAAGCTGCACCCAATGCGTAAATTTATGTGGGGCAACACCAAGTCTCTGAAAGAGGTTCCTCTGATCGAGGGTGTTGATGCTCATGCTGCACTAAGAAGTTTCTTTGAAGAAAACTACAGCCCTG
Organism: Ixodes ricinus; assembly: GCA_037355805.1. NCBI lineage: Eukaryota > Metazoa > Arthropoda > Arachnida > Ixodida > Ixodidae > Ixodes > Ixodes ricinus. Next base: position 73,551 of record JAZHYW010028402.1, on the reverse strand, counting down.
AGCTTATGACACTTGCTGTTCAGTCAAAGCATTCTTTGGATGATCTGGAGCAGATGGTTAGCAAGATCTTCTCTGCTATCCCCAAAAGGACAGCCACGAGTAAGTTGACAGGTTTCCTGCCTCATGAGCCTTTCCCATTGGAACAGTTCACGAAACTGTACAAGGTGCAGCCAGTGAAGAAGGTGAACAACCTGTCAGTTACTTGGGCATTGCCATCCTTACTCCACGAGTACATGACCAAGCCTCTTGAGTACATTTCTTATGTTGTGGGCCATGAAGGTGCTGGAAGCATCCTGGCATACTTGCGAGAGAAGTCGTGGGCTCTCAGCTTGGTTGCTGGCAATGAAGGAACTGGTTTCCATCATAATTCTACTTGCTCGCTGTTTAATGTTACCATTTCTCTCACAGAGGACGGTCTAAAGCATATCGGTGAGGTGTTGACTGCTGTATTTGGCTTTCTTGCCATGGTTCAGCGGAAGGGTCCAATCGAGAGCATTTTTAATGAAATTCGTACTGTCTCGGACAACAACTTCCGCTGGTGCGAGGAAGAGAGCCCCTTAGACTATGTCGAAAGGCTCTGTTCAAACATGCAGCTGTACCCTCCTGAGCATTACCTTCTTGGCGAGACCTGTCTTTTCGAATATGACCCAGCAATAATTCAGAACTGCTTGGATATGCTGGTTCCTCAGAAGGCAAACATCATGATTATCTCTTGCCGGTACCAGAAGCAAGGAATCTGCACCCTGAAAGAGCCGTACCTAGAAACACAATATTGTGTGCAAGACATTCCGCAGGAATGGACATCCGCATGGGCTAACTTGACGCCAGATCCCTACTTCGACGTGCCCCAGCCGAACAAATACATTGCTACTGACTTCAGCCTGAAAGAGGAAGCTGATTATCAGTCTGAACTGCCTGTCCAAGTGCGTGAAACTGGATGCTATCGGCTGTGGTACAAGAAGGATACCAAGTTTAATGTTCCTAAAGCGTGTATCTACTTTCAGCTGATCTCTCCTGTCATGTACATGTCACCAGAGAATGCTGTTCTCATGGATCTTCTGGGAGACATCCTGCTTCAAAACATGAGTGAGGAGACAAATGCAGCAGTGTGTGCTTCCTTTGACTTCTCCATTTCTGTCCATGAAAATGGCCTAACCATACGTGTGATAGGTTTCAATGAGAAACTTCCTGTTCTTTTTGATGTCATCTTACATCATTTGGCCAACTTTGAGGTTAAGCAGGAGCTGTTTGACAACCTCAAGAAGCACTTGCACAAGCGGTACTACAATGACTTCATGAAGCCATCGCGTCTCTCTACAGACACACGTTTTTCTATTTTGCACCAGTGCCACTGGTCCCACATAGAGAAGCGCACCATCATCAAGGATGTGACAGTCTCGTCATTGTTGTCCTTTGTGAAACTGTTCAAAAACCACCTCTTTGTTGAAGGGCTGGTTCATGGCAACATGACTTCATCAGAAGCTATTTCTCTGGCAGAGCTCGTGGTGAACAAACTTGACTGCAAGCCACTGCCATCCTGCATGATCCCTGAAGCAAGGGTGATGAAAATTCCACATGGCAACTACTACTGCAGGGTAGCCTCGCTTTAACCTGGAAGACCCCAATTCTGTCATTGTCAACTACTACCAGCTGGGGCCAGGTGATGTGAGTCAGCACGTGCTTGTTGAGCTCATGATCAACTTCATGGAGGAGCCATGCTTTGACACGCTGCGAACTAAGTCCCAGTTGGGCTACGACGTGAACTGCTCCAACAGAAACACCAACGGCATTGCCGGATTTACTGTCAGTGTGTCTTGTTCGTGCTGAGAAATTCACCTGCACCTATGTGGACCAGCAGATCGAGGCATTCCTGTGTATGTTTGCCAAGAAGATGACCGAGTTAACCCAGGAGGAGTTTTCTACTCAAGTTTCATCACTTGTGAAGCAAAAGAACTGCTCGGACCTTTACCTCCAAGAAGAGTCTGACCGACACTGGCAGGAGATAGCATCCTTCGACTATCTCTTTGATCGACTGCACCGGGAAATTGAGTTTCTCAAGAACCTGTCACTGGACAAATTCAAGAATTTTTGCAAGATTCTGCTTCCACTTGACCACCGTGCGAACCCCTACGACGGAAGCTTTCCATCCAGATTGTCGGCTATGGTGAAGCTGCAATTGCAGAGTCCAAGCCTTTGGATCGCTCTCCTTGGAAGCATCGTCTTCAACCAGTGTGGATGTCCAGGACAGCTCAGTCAATCGAGCACTATCTTTCGAGCGGTGCATTGAGCACATGCATCATGTCCATCCTTGGAAGCAGCCGAAGCAGTCTCCTGAGCAAAATGGCAACGATGACAGCAGCAGCGAGGACATCACATACTTGCTGCAGTTTCTGGAGTCTGCCGTGAAAATTGAGGACTCAACATTCATTGGGGATGTGACATTGTTCAAGCGACAACTACCCGTGTACCCATTTGTAAGAGTAGACTCATAGTGCCTTTGTCTGGAGCTGCACCAGTGAAATATGTCTGACTGTGGTCTATATTAGTTTTTCTCAATGAACTTTGTCAAATAATTGTTTGTACTGCTTTTCAGAAAAACTACAGGGTCTACTTTTTCTGCTGTTTGGTATTTGAATAGCATGAATGAAATAAGGTGCCTCTTGAGTGGGTGATGGCTTGCTTTAATTCCTGTAGAATGTCAAGCCTTGTTGACTTATGCTGCAATGAATGGGTGCATACATTTTTTTTTCTTCTTAGTTTCTACCTACACTGTGATTTGTTAATGCTTACAAAGTGTGTCTTTTGTATTGTAAAAGAAACTGTTGCATTTCAGACCTGTAGGCATTGTCTGACTCGTACATTTTGTCGGCAGGGAAGTTTGAACTATATATATGTTTCTAAACACAAACAGATGGGTGTTGTGATTACAATCGACCAAGGAGTGCTTGTATGTTTGCTTTTCCTCAGTTAAAATGTATGCTCCATATTGGTGTGTTGAGATATAGTATGTTCTTTGTACTTTTTAATAGAACAATTTTTTTATATTTTTTCACATAAGTCAAATAAAGTTTATAGCTTAAAAGTGCTTTGTGGTTACAAAGCTCAGAGTCATTGTCAGTACCACTAAATTTGCTGGATAGTCGGGAAATTTCACACCTAAGTGTTGTGTGCAGGACTACAAGTTAGTTGAAAGCTCAGTTATCGAAGTCTGAACTTACTGTGCTCGAACTGTTTGTGGATAATGTACTGTTTACAATGTCACTGGGAGGTGACAGGTGCCTGCATAACATGTCATCTGAAATTGCTGATTAATTTGCTTAAAAAACTCTACAAGCAAATACATCAACCAGTTGGGATTGATGTATTTTCTTGTAGGTTTTATAAGCAATTGCAAATGACAAGTTATGCAGTTACCTATCATGTTCGCCCATTTAAGCACCTCCAGACGTTAATTGAAGCAGTTTTGTTGCCTCCGACTCTCTTTAATATAAAGTACTAAAGTTTGTTAAAAAATGACAACAATTGTAGCCTGCTTGACTTCTAACCAGAGCATCGAGCAGGCATTGCTGGAAGGCTAATGAGATGGGGAAATAACCCTCGAGTGCCCATGAGCAGTATGAACTTAGCTTTAAAAACTTCTAGGCGGACAAATTTTTCATGATGATGATGATGATGATTAACTTTATTTTCAAAAGGGTGGCGCCATGGCCTCATTGGGGAAGGGGAACATAGTAAAACGAAGAATAAAGCAGTTTAGCGCACAGAAGACGACACTTGCAGCTCTTTAAGTTAGCAACAGTTGCACTATGACGGCAGGAAATAAAATAGGAAAAATGATAGGAGTAAATAATTTCTTAAATATATTTATTTAAAAAAAAACAGAAAAAAACATTGACCCGGCCGGTGCTAGACAAACAAATACGGCAATGGATGTATTTTTGCGTCAATACTTTTGGTTAGCAAGAATTCTTACAAAAAAGCAAACAGTGCAACGAGGATGAAATGCTAGGAATGCCTACAGCATGCCCGCAGTGCCTTCCCGCTGTGGCTGTGCGTACTTGAGATGCCTGTGTTATAGAACGCAGGAAGATGCAAGAAGCGCGTGCTGGCTCGTAAACAAAAGACAAGGTTATGAAGGTTGTTGAACGAGAAAAGAAAGGAGATGGCTAGAATTGATTTCCGCATGACAAAAACAACGATAATTGGAAGATTATAGAAAAAGAAGGAGCTGCAGAAAAATTACTTGATAAAAAAGGATGCAAAAAAAAATAATTACTTTATTTTTACTTTCATCTTTCTTAATTTTTTTTTTATTTTCTTTTATTCGTTTCCTATTCCCCGAAGCACATTTTTCTATGTTTGTTTACAGACTAATATTTTCAGGACTCCTTCTTCTTTGTAACCATTTAATTCATATTTTTTTTCCTTTATAATTGTTTATTTATGAACTTCCTTTAATACCTTTTGCCAAATTACCCAAGCATCAAGGATAATACTGGGAAAGTAGGCGCACGCGCTGCATGCGCTCGATTTGTCAGTATAAATTGTTCGAAGTAAATAGTCAAAATGAAGCCTTGCAAAGTGTTTTTTTTTTTTTGCGTTAACAGTTGGAAATATGGACGCCAGCACGTGTAACTACACTCGCAGCATGGTGCTCGGGTAATTTATCTTCCTTTCTTTTCATAATACCCTACCCTTCCTTGTTCTTTCCTCTGCAATAACACTCAAGTGAATCTTAGTTTTCGCTTGTTTGTCTTTTTTCCACTCGCCGTCATCCTTTGCACTATTAATGTTTTATAATCTTCAAGCAGTTCCGCCTAGAGCCACTCAGTAAGTTCGACCAACTCGCCTATCAGATTATTTTGGAATAGCAACACTTCCGCGAGAAATTTCAGTGACTGCACGTTCGAACGTCTTGATCTTCCGCTTCTCCACAATGCACCAGAGAGTGGCGGAGAAACCACCTCAGCAGAGCAAGTTACCGTTCGTGACTATTTTTTTGTGGCAGTTCAGCCAAAGTTATGTGGCAGTGATGGTAGTCCTGCGCCAAATTGCGCCGAAGTGCCATTTTTGCTAAGAATTGCGCCACACCTGCGCCGAGATAGGCAAAAAAATAAAATCGTATTCTTGGTCGACTTTAATATTTAGAGAAGCAGGAGGAAAAGAAAATGATACAAATATGTATTTCAGAGCGTCTCTACTCACCGTATAGTTCGTTTTATCTTAGGTCAGAGTACAGTCGAATGCTCGAACACATACCACCAAAAACACATGCTAAAAGCGCAAGTCACGGAACACTCGCTGCACTTGATCCGTTTAGTCGATGAAAGACTACTTACAGGAAGAAGGACGAATGCCATCATGTCGCGCTTTGACGCTGGTTGGTCCCATTGGCTCGTAACATAGGCTGCGATTTAAATTAAGGTGAAACGAAGTATTGAGATTGCTCGTCAACTGCGCTGGCGAATTGATCGCTGACATCGTCTCAATTTCCAGACGATGTCGGCGATGTGAGGAGCTAAAAGTTGCGAGATGTGATAAGACAGAATTAGGGTCTTGTACTCCTGATGAGATCACTTAATTGTCACGTCTGCCGTATGCCTTCTTGCCGCCTCTCACCAGCGCGCACGTGTCGAGCTTCACCTCTTTGCACCGGAGCGCTAGGCGCTGCGTCTGACTTGGGCGAGCGCATGGGTTAGCGCGATAGGCTCAGTAATTAGGCTCAGTACTATTCCAGGTCTGTTTTTTTTTCTTAAGGCGAAAGCTTTATATGTTTCGTTACGCGAAAAGGCGTCGGCGTTGTGCCTCAAAGATGGCCATAAACATACGTCATCAAGCACGCGCCGCTCAAGGTAACAGCGGACGGGCCTCAGAAATAAAACACAAAGAAAAGCATAGCAACGCAGATGCTTCGTCACGGAAGCCGTGAAGACGGCTTCCGTGACCTGGGGGAGCGTCATGTCACCGCCGGAGCACCGTGTGCACCGAATACACACACAGCGAATACAATACCGGAAGAAACAACTTGAATACGTCTAGAAACATCACTCGAAAACATTTCACCCGCGGGACTCCTTCGCATTCCGGCACGTAAACAGTCTCAAGTGTCTTCGCTTTTATTATTATTATTTTTTTAAATGGCAAAAGTATTGTGAAATTAAAAAAAAAATTTGCGCTGAAAAAAAAATGTGGGTCTATATTTGAATAAGTGGCAGTCAAGGTTGTTCCCGTGCAGCTGTCGATCAGAATAACAGCGAACTTTGACTTCACTGTGGTTTCAACGACGCTAAGGAGCAGTGTCACTTGCACAAGTGTAGGTATTGCAGATGCCGATATGTTGTCGCCAGGGGTATTCATGCCAACTACTGTTCAGCAGGGTAACATGCCTTCTTTTATTACAGAAATATAATTCAAGTTCCTAAATGCATGGCTTGATGATGTTATTTATTTAACAGATCCAGAAGTCTCGGCTCTAGGGCTTTCTACATCCAGTCCGCTTAATTCAGGTATGTCAACAAATCAGAAGTAAGGTTTTCAAGACATTTAGCATTTATTTAACAAATGGGACCTTGCAGGTTCACGATCGTCCATCGCCATGGCCCTCAACCTCCACTGCTGCTCAGCAAGGTACTATAAAAGTTAAAAAAAATTATTGGATTCATTTATTAATTAAGCATTTCTCATAGGGCTTCAATCCCCAGACAAAACTCCAAGGTAATCTCGGAGCCTGGTTCGCAGGGAGTACACCCCACGTACCCAGAGAGTAATTACGCGACTTCGCTTGTCGAACTCCCGGTTTCTGCAAATGCTGTACAGGGCCAATGAGAGGCAAGGTAGACTCAAGCAGCTTTCAAGAGCCGAGTTGGTGAGAAAGGCTTCGAAGTACCTACGAAAAGAAGCCCTTGAGATTTTCCGGGTACAGCTCTACCTCCAGCCACTGAGCAAGTTTGGGACAAGGTGGCCAGACAGGTTTAAGCCTTTTGCTTTAAACCCGTACTTTCACAGCCCCAAGGCTTACAAGTACCTGGCCAAATTATTGAGTTTGCCATCTCAGAGATCTCTTCAGACCTGGCTGTCCGACATAGCCATCGAACCAGGTCTCATAGCCTCAGTTCTCGACACGGTCAAGAACAACATGAAGGACCGTGTGTGCACATTGCTGTTCGACGAGATTTCGCTCAAACGCAACTTGTATCATGACGTCAAGCGAGACTTGGTTCATGGCTATGCAAACAATGGAACGAAGAGATCATCTGAGATCGCAAACTCTGTCCTGGTTGTGCTTCTGTCTGGTGTGTCGAAGCATTGGATACCATCCCTTTCCTTCATCCTTGTATCCAAGAAGCTGAACCCTGAAGATCTAGAAAAGATTATCATTGACATAATTCAGGACCTGGGGTCTGGTGGAGTTCTGGTTAAGGCTGTGATCTGTGACCAGGGTGAGAGCAACAGCACCATGGCAATCAAGCTTGGAGTGACACCTGATCATCCTTTTTTCATGGTAGGGGATGAGAGGGTCTACTTCATGTTTGACACACCACATTTGCTCAAGTGCACTCGGAACAACTTAAGGAAAGGAAACCTCCAAATTGGCAGCGAAATTGTGAAGTGGTTATACATTCGTGAAGTTCATTCAAGCTCCCACCGTTTGAATTTGAAATTGGCTCCAAAACTCACAGATCGACACGTTAACCAGACGCCGTTTGGCAACATGAAGGTGAAACTGGCAGCTCAAGTCCTGAGTAACTCGGTTGCAGCTGCTGTTTTCACCTTCGCTGCACTGAACATCCTTGCTCCTGACTCCGTTTTCACTGCGGAATTCATTGAAAGGATGGACCAGCTGTTTGATTCTCTGAACAGCAGTGTTGTTTGTCGGGACGACAGCCGCAAACTGAGATATGCTTTAGCGGCAACATCTGAGCATCATGAGTTCTTGAAGTCTTGCCTTTCATTGATTTCGCAGTGGAAATTCATCAGTGCTCCAAAGCAGCCTCCCACAATAAAGGGATGGCAGATAACAGTATCTGCCATACTTTTGTTTTGGGAGGATGTTCACCAGAACTGTGACACAGAGTTGCTCCTGACAAGAAGGCTTAATCAGGACCCCATTGAAAACTTGTTTGCAACAGTGAGGCAACAGCACGGCTGCAATGAAACACCGAATGCGTTTCAGTTCGTCACAGGACTGAAGCACATTCTGGTAGGCAAGCTCTTCAAGATCTCCACACGGTCAAACTGCGAGGCTGACCGAGCAGCCATCCTGACGGAGCTGAAGAGCTTGCCGATGCCCATTCCTAGCACTAGCTGTTGCCCCACTGAGTTATGAGCCGACTGAATCGTATAACAATGGTAGTGTGAGCGTTGGGGCTCTGACAGTCCAGGATGTTGCCGAGGCTAACATCCACTACTATGTGGCAGGAAACACATTTGCGTGTTTCCTAAGAAGAACTGACTGCGCTGCCTGCTCCCCACTAATCCGTTGCCTGGAGGAGCCTCTCACTGACCGCAGCCATTTGGCTATGTTTATGAAACCAGATTCCACAGCTGCACAGCTAGGTTGATGTTTGCAGGCCAACAGCTACGTACTTGTGCAGCATTTGTCGATCGCCTTGAGGTGCTGTTCCTTAGCAAAGTTGAACGAGTTCTGCACTCGAAGGGTGTCCTGAAAGCACTGTTGCCTACTCTTCAAGAGCAGCTGCTCTCCTCCTCACCATTTTTCAGCGAAGTGTGTTTCAATACTTTTGTTAATATGTACTGCCAACCTCGCCTTCTGTGGCATCTCAGTTTTCTAAACAGAGGCCTCTCTCAGCCATGAGTCCTGAAGTTGTATGCCGCACGAAAGGCAGGCAAGTTGCCATAGCATATTTTTTTTTTCAATTCAATGGCTTTTTTAACATGTTTGTATTATATCCTAAATACTTTTGTTTACTTTGACCCGTGGCATTTTGTCTCTGTGATGTTTTGAAATATTTGCTTACATATAACAATCATCATTTAGTCATTCTATTTGCCCCCAACTTGTCAAGATTGTTTTTCCTCTGCGCTTGTATATTTCACTAGATATTGTTTTGTTAATTTACAATTGCCACTATAACTCATGATTGTAGGTACCTTTATTCATTTGTTGAAATATATTTTATTAATGTTAAATTACAGATTGAATCCTTGTGCTTTTGAACATGTTTAGCTTGTCGTTTTTTTTCTCATCCTTTTTATGTTTGGCATGGCACATGTTAATTAATTCATGCTCCTGCACGTGTAAATATTTTTCTATTGTGTATATATGTGTACCTTTACGTCGTTTTTTTCTTACCTTTTTATGTTTGACTTGTGTTAATTGATTCACGCTCCTGTATACGTGTAAATATTTTTTGTATTTTGTGTATATGTAACTTTACGTCGTTTGTTTGTTTTTTTTTCTCCTTTTTAAGTTTGGCACTTGTTAATTGATTCATGCTCGTGCACGTGTAAATATTTTCCTATTGTGTGTATATGTACCTCACGTCTTAATAAAAACAATCAAGTGTTGTTTTGAAACAAACAAAACGTGCTCACTGCAAAAAAAAAACATTCTGGCACTCGCCAAAAGCGCAACAATTGCGTGTACAACGCAAAAAAAAAACGGGGGGGGGGGGGTTGGCAGCGCGTATTCGGTGGGCGCGCGCCCGCGCGTTCCCAGTATACAGGGGCCTTATTCCTTGTAGACTTCTAGCGCCATCTATCGAGCATCCCCGGCCCCCCGGCGAACAGCTCTTTACATAAGGAAGTGACGTCACGCCGGGTATGTCACGTGTCTGGTACGCTTCGCTTGGGAAAGCTAGACCTGCGCACTCCTGCCGACGCTCCAAGTACTCTGTAGATATACGTGCGATATTTGGCGGGTGCTCAGACGACACTGCAAGTACTCGATTGATAATTTGATTAACGCGATGTCCGGCGGATACTCAGCCGACTTTCTAAGTACTCTGTGGATACACGGGTGATATGTGGCGGGTACTTGGACGACACTGACGGTACTTTATTGGCACGCGATGCCCGGCGGATGCTCAGCCGACGCTGGCAGTACTCCAGTGATATTGTGCTGATACTGCTCCGCCTTTCCAACGATATTGTCTGGACATCATGTGGATAGGAAGAACCGTATGTTCGAAGTACTAGTATTTGCCAACAGTATTGTTTAGATACTCGCCTAATATTTTTGTGCCGCTTGGAGTACTGTTATGAAATAATTAAAACAAGGCATGTGGCATGTCTCGAATTACCAGCGACGCGAGCGTGTTGTGCAGTGAAAGTACAGTACTGTACCATGAAAACTAATTACGCCGGTGCTTAAGCTTTTTAGTGACAAGTTAGCAAGCTGATGTACCTATAGACCGTTCTAGTAAGGGCTCTTAGGCCGGCGCTAGTTTGTTCGACCGCAGTTTCCTTTCCTCACATCCGGGAACTTTAGCAGGTTCGGCGGAGTAAAACGAGGGAAAGGGCACGCGCCCGATTCCGCTAGCAGTCGACAAACCGGGAGGGAGCCGTTCTCCATCTTTGGGCTGTACCGGCTGGCTGTACGGAACATCAAACTCTCGCGCGCGGTTGCCGTTGTGAAGTGGTTCGTGTTTCTGAAAAATTTATAGCTACTCCAGAATCTCCGGATTTTTTTGTGTGTTCTTTTTTTTTCAGTAGCTGATAAGTTAGTTCATCTTGGTTCATTTACTTCAGTAGCAGTGGCGTCCGCCGGCGGTACTACCCACAACCACTGCGTCTATTGCGTCGGGGGGTACGTTTTTATTTATTTATTACAGACTTCACACTCATTTTCGCTAGAGGCTTACACCATTACGACCTTTATATAGTAAAAAGCTACTGCAACCGCCTTTACTTTTCTCCGGAGGGGACAGACCGACCACATCTGACATAGCTATCACATTTCTTTTTTTTATTTGCACGGCAGGTAACTGCGCAATTGGACCCGGTTAGTCTTTTTATCGGACATAGCATTACACGATAACTTGCACACCAAAATCCGCGCATTTGCGCTTGTCATTCTCAAAGACTGATGCGATTTTAAACCGAGTTTGCACGCCCACCGGATGTTAGGTACAGCCCACTCGGCAAAGCAGACGACGCACGGGCTGAGAGGGGAGGGCATTTATCTCACTACAACTGTGCAGTGGACGCAAAGGCAGCGCTGGGTGAGGGGAGAATGGGCAAGCACTAGGTAGCCTGGAGAGGGGAAGAAGAACGTCCTATCCCCTGATTGTTGCCCTTTCTCCCTCACCCCCCGTCACCCCCGTTTCCGTCCCTGTCTTCCTACTAGTGCTTGCCATTTCTCCCCTCATCCAGCGCTGCCTTTACGTTCACTGCACGGTTTTAGGAGACAGAGTCTAATGAGCCGTCGCACATGTTTTTGTCAGGAAGGCCTCGATTAATTTGTGTCTGAATCTTCAGAAAAGTAAGTTCTGGTCAACTTTGAGATGCATTTTGGGAAAACCTGTTTGCTTTATCGCCCCTAAAAAAATTTAAGCGTAAAATAAAGCAACAGCCCAGCCTAGAAAGAGTTTTGACATATATTCAAGGTCAACCGTGCTTTTATGTTTTAAACGCCGAGCATGTCTCGTTTTCTTCTTGTTAACTCCGGAAAAAAAATACAAAAAGCTGTTACTTAATAGAAACTCTGGCATCACACAAAAAAAAAAACAGCAGTTTTTTTGTTTTTTTAATGAGTAATTTAGCTCTATTCCATTTTAATCATTTAGATTTTTTCGGGTATTTTTAACCTATATACCTATAGCTCGGGTTCACTGCAGAAATTTCAGAAAGCGCTCACGTAATCATAATTTTTTTTCTATCAAAATTCTAGCAAACAACCACTTTTTTTTTTTTAAGAAGTTGGCGATGGTTGGTATAACCGTCTGAGGACGTTTGTCACGGATGACCCTGCTCTGTTTTTACTGGCGCTGTTCTATGATTTCTTGCAGCGTACGCTACGAGCATGGAGGTAGGAAGCTTTTGGAGGTGTTGGTCATCGTTGGGGCGTGTCCCTCCACCCTTCTGGCTTCACCTGCGGTGGCATCATGTCGCCTCCAGAAGTTTCCTACCTCCATGGCTACGTCCCAGCCAATCCAGCAGTGTGAACGTATCACGTCACCACGGACCACGCGCACCCCGAAGGTCGCGTGATGCTCACACGGCGTCGGATATGGCTTCCGGGATGACGCGTAGCGTCCGCTTGCGGATCCATCGGATGTACTTGGAGTGCACGCAGTTTTTCATCTGGGGATGGGGGACATCGTGCTTTTGGTTTTCCCCGTGTTCCACTTCCACGGCAGTGTATACACGTATGTCTTCATCTGCTGTGCGAGCACGACAGAATCGCATCACCGCCCGTAGGAACTAATCGACAAACAAAGTGCGTGTCCAGACTGCTTCGAACGTATACGTTCGGGAACGAACTAATGGCTACCGTGCGTTGAAGTTTCCATTTCATCCGTGGGGCCTCTATTCTTGAATTTTCTAGCCGTAACTCATTCGTTTATTTAGGTTTTTTTTTCTTCTTCTTGCAGCCGACTTTGTTTCGTTTTTTTATGATCTCAAAATTGGGATGAGATTCCATATGCGAACGTCTCCATTTGATCGCTGCTACCGTTCCCAGAAAGAGGCGGAAACCTCGTCTTGTCAACCTGAAATAGATCACAAATTGAGATTGAAACTAAACCAAATGTGTTTTAAACTATAGTCGGTAACAGGTCAAGAATTCAGGGCGAGGGAAAGGAAGGTTGGGAAGGAAGAAGCAGGCGGAATGGTGGAAAGAGGGGGATGTTTCCTCATCTCCAGCAATCCATCTGCTTCGTCCTCCCCGGTCCCTTTTCCCTCGCCCTGAACTCTTGACCTGCCACCGACTATAGACAGTAGTCAATTCGGAAATCTGCGTGCTTCTTTTATTATAATATTTACCTTATGCACTGTGCCCGACGTAATATTTGACGTTTAAGCTCACGTTAAAACTGCATCCTAGTTTTGAGATTTTTATTTTTTATATGGTATTGATTATGCGCACGATTCTGAGTAAACGTGGATCTTTGTTATATGCGTTCAAACTTTTGACATGATCTTTGCCCGTGAAAAGTATATCGGGCGCAGTATGTTGAGAACGTCTGTAATTGGAAAGTAGCAATTCTTACCACTATACCCGTTTTCACCTCAAGAACCGTAGTAAAAAAAAGTATGGCACCTCGCGGAGCATTACTAACTTCCCCTTTATGTTGATAATTAAGATATATGTAGGTGAATTTTAGATTTGATATATGCTATCTAATCTAGGCGTACACGTTCCAAACGCCAAAAGCATCGCTTTTTCCTCTTACAACCAAATCTCGTAAGAACTACTTGGCGCATCTTATGAACAATGCGCACAACCTGTTTTTTTTTTTCTTGCGGTGAAAACGGGTATAGAGGAGAGGCTATACATCGTGACAATTAAGTTTAAAGCACATTCTCCTTCATAACGCATTCGTACCTACTAGATTACCAAAGTTACGGACTTTTTGAAGTTGTTATTTTGGGACCAAGTTCCAGGATCAAATACCACTGCATAAAGGGACCATGGTGGGCACGGCGTTCTCACCCAAGGATCTATCAAAATATCGAACCAATTACCTGCGAGGATATAAATTTTGACGCTTCCGTTTGCAGTGTGTTGATAATCTTTCCTTGGAATTGTCTTGCAACTCGATTTGCCACTATCTTCAGCACCCAATTAAAGGCCTTCGACACGCCTGTGATTCGTGTCACTTTCAGCCCATTCAATTCCTCCACCTGCGAAACAGTGAACGTGTCATCCAAACAGAAAACAAACAAAAATAATATTCATAATTGTATATAATATTAGTATACACCATTCCAATATTTACAAATCTACAGCCCAGCGTGTGATCTCCACAAGCCAGCACGCGCATGTTTGTAGCTTCGCACAGCGAGCAAATCACGTGCCATATGCACGAACGTTAAAAATTTTACCGACCAAAAACCCTTTTTTTGGAATATAATATATGCCACACATAAAATGCGCCCTCCAGGAGATGTCAGTATACATCAATTCCGCTGGTGTTCATTCAGCACCCCGAAAATGGTCATGTTACTGATTATGTGAGAACACGCCATAAAGTTATGATTACTCCGCTCAGACGGGATACATCCCATGCTGACATTTACACTTGATAACGAAAATGACTCGAGCATCGCCTGTCTCGAGTTATTTCGCTATGGTAATGTGTCTGGACCTTCCTTTCGGTCCCGTTCTTCTTCGTGTTTACCTGAAAAGATTCCAGGCGGGCTTCACCGCCGTTTCTGGGAGCTCTGTAGAAAATGAATATCTGGACGTTATCCACTTTGGCTTCGATGTCCCCGGAGATGGAGATGCCAAATTTGGACACCTTGTGCTGACCGGTGAAAAGGACACCGGGAACCACAATTGGGGCCGATACAATGACGCTGCCTAGGCCGTAGTGTACGCTGCTGTTGCCATTTCGGTTGATGGCGGACAAGCCCAACACCCGGCCGTTCGTGATTGTGACGCTACTTTCGCCGAACTCTGGAATGGTTAGTGGATCAATGGCCGCCAGAAGGCTGCGGTCCTTTTGAAGTGAGCGCAGTACATCGTCCAGGTATTCGTTTGCCAGGTACACGTCATCTGCAAAGTGATCGAGGTATAATCGTTTTGTTTTTTTCTTCTCGTAAATACTGCTTCATTTTCAGTTGTAAAAGAGAACAATGCGAGGGGGTGTCTAGATATAGTTTATAATTTATCTCTAGATTATTTGTGCTGTTCTACAACTTTTGATTCGTCACCACACACACTGGCGAATTAAATGAGCACACAAAAGTCCCAGAACCCAATGGTAACGAAAGTTTATAGAAGCGTGTGTGTTTTTATATTTTATTTAGAAAAATTGGATCTTGCTATACACCTTTGTGAAAACTATGGAAATCACGCTTTGTCTCATCACATTTGAAACCGAACTAAAGATATCCGACGCCGGGCTTATGGTCATGGATATAACGCGATTGAAGAATAATTTATTCAACTCCTACAAACGCGGCACATGTAAATGTCACTTTTTTTTTTCTTTTTTTGATACCGCGGGTAAGAAATATTTGTCGTTTGTTCCACAGAAATTATGAAGTCAGCAGGTCGAATGAATTAATAATGGTTTATGCTGCACAAACTACCCCAGAGCTATTCGTCTTGTGATTTTGCAGTCTGTACTTTCGCTTCAACGGTTTGTTTATAGTTCGGCGTCACGAGCAAGGTCCTACTTGCTTTCCGATACATTTGGGTTATCAATGGGCGGCTCGTACGCTATCACGGTGTCCGCGAAGAAGGTGAGGCTGTTGAGGATACTCAGAGACGCCGCGATAGACCCCGCTCTGGAGGGCGACGCACGATCCCCTTGACTGACGTACGTGAGACCGGAGACAACGAAGCCGACCGTGGCGAGTACACCGTGCACTCGGTAGAATATAGAATAAGGCACGTCCGTGCTGCCCATCACGACGGACATGAAGATGACCAAGCTGGTGATGAAGAAGCTAAAACTGACCATCGCCATAAGCAGGGCGGCGGGCCGCATTGTCAGGTAGTTCGTGTCCGTGCTGTAGTGGGCTACCGACAAGAAAACGATGACTAACAGCGCCGCCATCACCTGGAAGATCTTGAGGGATCCCGTGAAGGTTCGGATGTAGTAGATGTGCCACGTCATGGTCAGTCGTGTGCTGGTTACTGGAGCACTCCTCGCTGAGAGCTCCGCGAGCGGGTCTTGCTGAATCGTTTGTTTCTTCCGATATTTTCGTTGATGATGACAACGGAGCTCAAAAGTGAGGAAGTTGGTGAACCTGAGAGACCTGTGCTCGTGGCTTGCACGTGACGTCATCGCGCCATGCTGGTGGTCATTCGTACTGGTTCTTGCCGAATGAAACAAATTCGGTGGTGCGAGGTGAATGCTGCAAAAGGTGCACGCTCAGCATCAAGACCACCACAGTGGCAGCTGATGTGACGTCAGTGTAAGCCATGCATGTGCCAGAGTGCAAGTCAACGCTGTCGTATAGTTTTGGGCGGTGGCGCGGTGCTTCGTCTATGCTTCGTTTCACCTTACGATGGACCACAGGACACTGCGAGACATCCCAGTTAATCCGGCACTATGCATGTATCACGTTACTGCACGTCGCTGCGCACCACCCGAAGGTCATGTGACACTCACATGACATTGGATTTGCGCCATTCTTTGTTGTAGAAATGCTCGAGCCACGTGCCGCGCGCCCTTCTGGGAAGAACATGGCGTCTGAAATCTAGCTCAGTGCTGCGCTGTGCCGCCATGATCTTCCCAAAGGATGCACGTTGCACGTGCCTCGTGCATCGACGAACTTTGCGCTCTTTCGAAACATGAAGGGGCTTTACGATAGCTCGTCTTGTAGGGCCCTCTGCTGTCCAGCGAGGGCGTGTGCAGATCAAACGTTAAATAAAGAGACAGGCTCGCTCCATAAACGTTGACACTGTTGTACACGAAGTATGAGTCAAAGTGTATGTCATCTAAGAACAAAAAAAAAACGGAAGGACTGCACGTCATAGCCTGATATCTTGGCAGGCAAGAGAAGCGGAGCAATTATGAAATAATAATATATAGAAAAATAAATTCCCGCATTATCCATCAGCTTCACTTCTCCCGTGTGTAAGTGAAGTTGTTCTGTTGTGAAATAAAAAAAATTAAAAGAAAACATTGGCTTTAAATTTTTATTATGTCTATCAATAAACAAGCTTCAAAACTTTCGAAGAGTTGATTCACTGCTTCGTTAGACAGCTAGAGCTTTGAAAGCTTTCCTAAAATCCACCGCGTCTTAGTATCTTCGGAGCAAGTGCCTGACCCCTCACACCACTTGAGCATCGCTTGTCTGAAAATCAGTGCTGTGGAATGCGACGAGAATGAGAATCACGTGTGGGAAAAAAGACAAGAAAGAAGTCCCGCGGCAGTTGCTCCGGAGCAGCTGCCAGGCAGAGCCTCAAGTCAGCTGGAGGTCGGGAGAGGTCGCAACTCGGCGCCGACATGACCAAGCACCTAAACTACCTGAACACCTTCTCTGGTGCCATGAAGGTGTTCCAGGTCGTCTCCGGTATTATGGCCCTTGTCTTCCTGGTCTACTCGCACTTCGACGCCGATACGAATCACGTCCTAATGGACTCGCACGCTCTCTTCCTCTCGCTCATCTCCTTCTGCTTCTTCGTCACCTGCACCATCATCCTGTTCGCTGTCCTCATGGGCAGCACGGACGTGCCGTACTCCATCTTCTACCGTGTCCACGGCGTGCTCGGCAGCGTTGCCTACATAGTAGCGAGTCTGACGTACATCACGGAAGCCAACACCCGGGTTGCCGACACCCCGGGCCTGCTGGCCGCTTCGCTGTGTGTCATCAACAGCCTGACGTTCTTCGCAGACACCATAATCGCGTACGAGCCGCCGATTCTATCGCCAATGATCAAGAAGTTGAGGGCTCAGCAAGAGCGGCAGCGGATGCGTAGAGGTTTCATGATGTAGCTCCTCACTAAGAAGCTTCTTCGACTGCGGTTTGTGCCGAATTTTCGTGCAAGCACCTCGCCTGTGGGGACTTGGTTTGACTGACTAGTAAAGGCACCGGAAGAAGCTAGTATCCTCACGGTTGCTTCGGTAGGTGAAGAACCAGTGTAATCATTCGTGACCACGGGTGACGTGATTGCTCCGCTTAATTGCTGTCTTGCTTGCACTGATGTTCGTGCTACAAGGTAACTGTGGTCTACTCTTAAAGTCACACGAGCGACTGGGTCTCAGCTAGTGGTCAGATTTGTACAGATTTGTATGACAGACAACTTATTTCAAACTAACTCTTCGCGAACATTGGCGAAGCTAGCGCACGACCAGAAACAGCACGTGGTTAATATATCCGGTCTATACTATTCCTGGTATTGTTTTTACTTTTACTTTCTTTTTTTTTCCTAAGTGTAAACTGTCTGTACTTTTTAACGTTGTAAAACGTCAAAGCTCTGTTTTGATGAGAGTATTTTATTGTAGAGTGCGTTCATCTACAAACACCGTCATCTGGTGCCAGAGCACTGAATCCAGTTTCCAATCCCTGTCGCTACTCATTTCGATTTGAACGAACGTCGTACCGGCGTCCGGTCGTGTGATCACTACTTCGCGGTGCACGTTGAAGACCTCAGGTTAACAGTCGGTTACTGCACTTGACAAATTGCACCTCTACAGCGTTGAACCATTGTTGTAATACCTCGAAGGCGGACCGACCCTTTGGTGCATAAATATTCACAACTTTCAATTCCAATTTTCAATAAACCTATTGCTAAATCATCCCAAGCATCAACGAGAATGCTGGGTATGCAGGTCTACGCGCAGCACGTGTTGGCGTCTGCAGCAGTAACCGTTCTAAAGCAAAAGACTGAAACAAATGGCATCTTGAACGCGCGTTCGTCAACGCTTTTTTGGTTATTTACTTCGAATCGTTTATACGGGGAAGGCGAGCGCGTGCGGCGCGTAGACCTACATTCCCAGCATTCTCGTTGAGGCCTGGGTAATTTAGCAATTTGTCTATTTGCATGGCGAGGCAATAACTATTAGCGGCGAGATGTTTTAATGGCGCCTTCCTATAGTTCCCCCTCGTGACGTCATTACCTTGCGAACAGCAAGTTCCATGGTGTTGGTAATGAGCATGGTGGAAGCTTGAAATCATTGCGCTCTGAAGCAACGCTGCTAACAACGCCAAAATTGAAGTTCTTCCATTCCTCTTATTTCCGTCGAAAAGAAATCTTTTGCTGACGTCATAGTCAGCATTCGGCCAATCGTGGCAGGCCGATCACAGCGACGCTTTCGATCGCGCACATCGCCAATAGTCGGTGACAGGTTAAGAATGCAATAGCAGCTCCACCTCTAGCGCTATACAGCTTTCTGTCTTTGGTAACACTTCGTCGCACGTGCAGAGCAAAGTCCTGCGAAAGTCAACGAGCGCGTGCCGGAGGAGGAGCTTCTACTGCATTCTTAGCCTGTAAATGACAATAGTCGACATAGCAAAAGTAGTGTCTTCAAAAGGTCCTGAAGACATTGCAGGTCTTTGATGGGGCAATAGGACGTCGTGTTCGAGCGACTCCAATCATACCTTAGACGAACGGATAAAAATTACGTCACAGACATGACAGGCTGCATTCTAAAAAGAGTGGCTCGTTCGCTTACAAACATACCTAGTCGGGGCTATTTCCCGAAGGTACTCGGTGAACGACGACACCAGGAAACACCTTTGACCTTTACTTCGTCTCATCGTATATTCGATGGACCACAGCAAAAGCAACGGGCCGACAAGTCTAATCACGAGATCGTTAGAAACCACGTAGCGTATTACTGTGCTCTGACGTGCATATTTTATATATACTGGACATATAATATGCTGCAAAAGTGCTTTCAAAATGGCTAACACCCCGTGAAGCTCCACTACGTTTTGTGCGTGAAGAAGCAACGGCAGATATTTTGTATACATCGCGGGAAATTTGAAGCGAATCCCAACTCGGCCGATTCACAGAGCTCTATGTGCGTAATGTGGTAAAGGCTACATTTAGTAACATAAACTGTATATCGTATTGTGTTATATTGAAACGATGCAGTAAAAGTAAAAAAAAAAAAATCCGCCCGAATTTAATTGAAACGCGACACATGTGTGCATTAGCTTCTTGCTATTCTGTATTTTTTGTTGCTGCTTTGCGGGGAAACGGTGGCCGTGTGTGTTAACGCAGCGCAGCTCTGAGCACGTGGAGCGAAAGCTGGTGCTTCCGGCTGTCTAAACATACACACAGCACACATTTGCTGCATTGACCGTATAATCTATAGCAGGAAAGTTAAACCCCGTTACCTTGACTGCGAGCAGTTTGCAGAAGAAAAATGACGCTCAGGGTTATTTGAAGATAGAACACCTGTAACGAAGATATTTAACATGAGCCCATTGGGCATCGATTGCGGGATTTAAATTTGACCGCTAAACTTTTTTTTTTTTTTTTTTTGACAAGCAGGGCGAAAGGCAGATTAGCCCTTACGAGGCGTCGCTGAACTGAAGGGTTCGGAGTTCATATCTGAATAGCATTTCAAACTTACGCCCAAAAAGACAACACAGAATTGAGCTTTAGTTTCTGTCACAATACTAACGATATGGTAAACGCTGCATAATCACATATCTTATTAACACCTATGGTACTGGTGATCACCAGAATGTTTAGACTTTTTCTATTAAAAGAAATTTAGAATAAAATTGTCCTCGTCTTGAGACATGTGTAAGTCAAAACGTATAGAACTATCACTAACAGGTTGTGTCGATACAAAAGATAGAAGCGATATTATCTCGTATATTGAGGCTACGATATACGACTAACGTAAGGATATTAAAGGGATACTTCAACGAAATTTGAAATATTCCCGTCGTGTTCAAAAAAATGTTGAATATGATCCACAATATCCGTAAATGACAATCGCCCGTTTGTATTTTGATCCTGGTGGCTGTATTTTTCGTTATAAACGGCCCACTCTGGCAAGCGCTCGGAGAAGGCCCAGCGCAATCGTGACGTAAGTCGTCTCAAACGAGCAAAGCAGAGCCTAAAGCTACGGCGAGGCTGACGTCGAGAGGATGGCCTAGTCGGTCCAGCCACCGAAGCGGCTGCTTTTGTTCGAATTTTGAGTGACGGGTTAATCTTCTATAATCTTGTAGGGGGACAATAGCGACTTCTGCGACACACAAAAGGATTCTCGGAAAGAGGGGAGTTCCTTCCTCCCCTTTCTCTCGTCGTGCCGGAGGCGAGACGACCTCCGTCACTGGCTGTCAAGGTTCCTAGACGAGCATTACAAACGAGGCGTTAGCGACATCCACCAGGTGCTCTTTGCTAATCGTTTAATTCGTTTTAAAATTCTTTTCGAGACTTTTTTAACAAGCTATTGGTATGTTCCATGTGATACTGCTCTTTTGGACACATATAGACCAAAAAAATGAGCGCCGAAATTTCGTTGTAGTATCCCTTTAAAGGATGAGGTCGTACTAACATGAGCCTATTACCAAATCCCAAGCAATTCCGCCCTTACTGAAACGCGCTGCATCGAGTACCCACCATGATTGATCACTCTGGTCGCAGTTGCTCGGCGACACGACACTGTCTAGTACCGACCACGGGCTTCCACTCTTGCTCGTGACGCCCACGAAACCGGCGGAGAAAGCCGCAAAGCTGGGAATACATTCGCCGAATGCCAAGGTCACGCGTGTTATCGCGTTCCCGTTGGTTGCGTGCGACTGACCACGAAACAAAACACAATGAAAACCAACTTTGTGTGTACTCAGCCAACCCCGTAATTGTATGTGTCCCACTCCCTGACCATGTCCCCGGCTGGAGCATTCACAGAGAACAAAAGAAGATTGCCAATAGTGGCTTCACGCGTGTATACCTGAACAAAGACGGCCAGCGCAAAGTTTGCGACATGTTGTGTACATTTTAAAACACCGCTAAGCTGCGCGGTTACTTTCGTGAACGGGAACTTGATATTGATAAGCTCTCAAGGTTAGTTTAAACGGCAATTTAGCAACGCCAAGGTGACTCCATTTTCTGAGTAAAAACGAAGGAGGCAGCGCCTGAGTGAACTTCCCTGGAAATTTTCATTGTCGTGCTTAGGGACCATCTTATAAACATGCTTAATAATTTAATTGTTCGCACATTTAGTGAACGCCTGACTGCTCGACTATTCTATCAATTCCCGCTCGAAAGGTAAGTTCTCGGAACTGAAACTGATTGAGTGGGTCGATAAAATGTGCGAGCAAAAAGCGCAGTTCTGTTGCGAAGCAAATCTTTTGTACTGCGCGACACAGCTTAGTAAACAAAAAAAAACATGCGATCGCCAGTTTTTTTGTTAGTTTGTTTTGTTTTCATTGCCCTTTTACAACGGAAACGCTGTCGTATAAACTGCTAGCTCGGTAGAATGTGCTCATCCTGCAGGCACGAACTATAGGGTCAGCGGCACCCAAAGCGGTGGCCCGCCGCGACCCCCCCCCCCCGTTTCACTGCCTGCCTAGCTTCACCCCCTTGAGCTCTGCACCCGGGGCGGTCCCCCCTTTGTTACGCCAGTGCGTTTATGAATGGCTTATGCAGCAGGAAGTCAGTCTTGCGGTTCAGCAGGAAGACCGTTTTATTAATGGACAGCTTTCGATGTAAGTACTCTTCTTGTTGTCTCTTCTCTGTTTTCTTTCGGTTGTGGATCGAGGATGTCAAAGAATGCTCGAGCTTAGGGCGATAGGGGACTTCTCTACCCACCTCTATTGTAACCGCGCCCTTTGATGACGTGCAATGCTTACATTCGTTCTTTATCCCGCGAAGCTGAAAAGCTTTTGATTTATTCTGAGGCTGCTAAAGAGCCACCAGCCTTGAAACGCTATGTTGCAAGCGGTTCTGTTTTTGTTTTATATTACCCGCCAGTCTGGTTTCTTCACAGGAGGGCTTTTATATAGTGCAATATTTACAGGAATCAAAGTCTAGAACGTACCTAATCACGTCCATGAATTCTGGCGGGAAAAATAATTACATAGATACGTAGGCCTAGATTGTTGGTCTGATTCCTCTTTATTCACGCGTTTGGCTTTCTTGCTACTGTCCTCCCATATAATTTTAAGCGTCCCTAAGTGCGTTACATATTGTTTTAATTAAATCTACATGGTGGCCATCCGAGAGACCGAACACCGGATCACAGTTTTCTCTCGCATTAAAGTGCGTCATTTTGACGTCACAGTCATTTTCCAATGACGTCAGAACTCCCAAAGTCACTGACTTTAAGAACACCGAGCTCTGATTGGAAGGATTAGTGGGTAGAGCGGAAGCTAGCAGCCTTTGTCTCCACTGCACTCGTCGAACGCGTTCGAATGCGGAACGCCGACGTCCCGAGTTTGACTTCCGCATTCGAACGCATTCGACGAGTGCAGTGGAGACAGAGGCTGCTAGCTTTAGGTCTACCCACCAATCTGTCCAATCAGAGCTCAGTGTTCTTAAAGTCAGTGCATTTAGGCGTTCCGACGTCCCCCGCGCGCTCGCGTCTTCTCCTCTCCCTCACTTTCACGGCGCATAATACATTTAAAAAAAGTGAGACCTTGTTTTGAAAGAAAAAAAAGAAAAAAAAAGATTACGCATTTTCAAGCTAAAGAAAGAAAATGCAAAAAAAGAAAAAGAAGGAATCTTCACGTTTCTTCGGACGAGTTCGGTATGCGTAGGTTCTACCAGCGCCTCCTGTACTAGTAGTAGTAGTAGAGGAGGCGTTGGTTCTACCGCAGCCTCCAGTTCGTAGGGTGCACCGTGCCTGTGCTTCCCCGGGCATGCACAGAAATCTTGTGATAACATGAGAACCCGCAGTGACTTGTGTGCGAAACGAGGCTGCCGATGGCCTAGCAGGGTTATATCGTTGCACAGCACCACTGGTGTTGAACCTGGCCATGACGACTCTCTGCATAGTTTGACATTTTCTTCGCTCAGGTGGGTCGTGTTTTAGTGAAATGCGAAGTAGACGCCGAGGGAAGCTGCTAACGCTAGTAAATATGTCAGCCACGTTTTGCATTGGAGTCACGCTTCATCAAGGCGATAGAAAGCCTTAAAGGTGAGCCGGAAACACATTTAGCAGCTGGTTTGGTGGAAAAACTGACAGGAAAGGGCTCAGGATAGTGAAGAATTACACGGCACTAACTCGTGAAATTTTATTTACTTTACAGCTGGACAGCGAAACAGAGTTGGGATTTATTGTGACTGATACGACAGCATCGTACGTTGACACGCCTTCAGCGAACTCATCGTTCGAAGCAACAGGTCCGAGTGCGGAGCCTTCAGGCTCGCGTGGGAAGTGCCAAAACTCGATAATGGAAAGAAAAATGGAGACGAAAACCAGTGGCGTCACTAGGGTCAGTGGCACCCGGGGCGGTGGCCCACAGCGACACCCCCTTCCCCTTTTACTGCCCAGCTACACCCCCTGAGCGCTGCACCCAAGGAAATCCGCCTAATAATAATAATAATAATAATAATAATTAATAATAATAATAATAAATGACGGCTTGTGTAGTTAGTTGTAGCGCGAGCAGTTTGGCGCGATTGGTTCCTTCTTACTTCAAGTCCGCGAACCTGGCACTGACCTCGCCGGACTAGAAAGAAGCGACAGTAAAACGGGGTTAAAATTGCAATACGACAGGTCCGCTTACCTATTTCATGACGTTTGCCCACGGAATACACACCAGCTATTCAGTTTCTTTTCTTTTTTTTTTTTTTGCTTGAAACATGACGGATTTTGAACCGCAGTAAAGGTGACGTCACCGATTTCGTAGGAACTTGTCCGGTGGCAAGTCCGCCGTGTGAATTTAAGGTGAAACGAAGCGTAGTACAAGAAACAAAACAGATGAAGTGCAAGGAAACGAAAAACCGACACCGAGCCAAAATTACGAAGGAAACACTTGTTCGTTTTTACTTGCCTGAAACATATTTTACTAGTACACATTTGAGACTCGCTAGTGTGTCATTTGACGCTCTGTAATCTTTCTCCGGAGATGCGCGTCTTAGTGGCGACTGGAAGTTCAGCCCGAAGCACGCTGGTGAGGTCTTGGTCAGATATGGCCGCCTGCAAGACGTCTTTGACCTCGCCGGAGGCCAGTCTGGCGATCACCTGATTGTTCTCGCGAATCACCCGCTTGATCACCTTGGTGGCCAGCCACTTGAGCACTGCAGGGACTCCAAGCAGCGAGCACACTTCAAAGTCGCCGATGTTGTCCACCTTCACAAAGAGAGCAAACTGAGATAGAGCGAAAAACCGGCAGACAGTATAAAAAGAAAGAAAAGGAAATGCCAGAAGTTAGCACGCTATTCGTACCACAAGTGGTTATGTCGTCACCAATGAACTTGGAGTGAGAACAGTTAAATACTGCTCGACGTTTTTAATATTCTATAAGCATGAACATGCATTAATATATGTGCCTTTTATGTTTTCTGCTCAGTGACAAAGCTAACCACCTTCCTTTCCCCCTCCGCCCTCCTTTTTACAAAAAACAAAAACAAAGCAGAAAAAAGTAAGGTAACACGTTTTTGTACGCAAAAATGTGCAACTTTTTTTTACTGAAGTTTGTGGATTTGTTTTTATTTACCAGCACAATAACTATAGAAAGAATGGGACCTTAAAGAGACACTGGCACCTAAAAAAATTGTTTTAATTGTTTGCCAAGCGATTTAATGTGGTGTCAAGACACTACCCAATGCCAATATTTTGCTGCAGTCGCGTATCTTTTTAATAAAGCAAAAAAAACTGCTCCGACATTGAAACGTGTTCACAGAGATTCATGGCCGACTCGCGCACCGAGGAGGAGGGAGAGAAACTGTGAAGGAGGAGACATAAGAGTTTTTATTACGGAGAGAGTTGCCGGAAGTCACGTGGCTATCGCTCCCTATCCAGTTTTCTTTTTTTTTTTTTGCAGAAAACGACCAGATGACGAGGACGACGACGCTGCGTGCACCGTTTGTCGTGCGATTATTGCGCACTTCTATCCCTTCCGCTCGATGTTCTGCTCTTGAAGATCGATTGGCCGGTACCACGAACGAGTTCCGAAGTATCGGCCTCACGTCCGCGGCAATGTTGATTCGTAGTTCACCGCCATCGCGTCGTTTAGCCCGCGGTACATCACCATAATGAAAACGACGTGGTACAACATGTACTTCCTGTAATTTGTGCAATATGTTTTTTTTTTGTTTTTTGTTTTTTTCATTCAACGCAATTGCAGTTTTTGGGAAGCCACAAAAAAAATGTGAATTGAAAGTATATCTTAGATGACCCACGACTTTGAATATACTTGGTACGCTATAGTTTGAACGGCACGTGACCATAGAAAAAAAAGAGTGAGCGCTCATCAAACCAGCCAGTTCTCGACCGGCGGTTTTCGGGCGGAAAGAAAACGAATTTCGAGCCGCAAATCGACCTTCTGCTAAATTACTCAAGCATCATCGAGAATGCTGGGAATGTGGGTCTACGCACCGCACGTGTTGGCGTCTGCAGCAGTAACTGTTTAAAGCAAAAGACTAAAACAAATGGCATCCTGAGCTTGCGTTTGTCGACACATTATTTTGGCTATTTACTTGGAATGTTTTATACAGGGAAGGCGAGCGCGTGCGGTGCGTAGACCTACATTCACCGCATTCTCCCTAATGTGTGGGTAATTTAGCAATAGGTTTCTTCTGTACTCGGTAGTCGGGCTCTCATAGGTCATGCTCAAATAAAAACCTCGGTGAGCATAAATACCCGGCCAGTGCATGTCCCTTTAAAAAAGACGATAAAGCGGCTTGGCGATGCATAGAAATATTGCTCGATAGAACGGAAAGCAGAGACAAAATAAGAACGTCAGCATGGGCCGAACTCGAGTGATAAACTCCAATTCCTCTCCTTGAATGGAAAATACAACGAAAGCAAACATTTCATGCTGCTCCGTCGCCAGCCCCATGAGAGTGACAACCAGAAAGGCAAAATCGGCTTGCACTTTCCCCACTGATATACAGTCGCGAGGCGTGTTAATAATGCCGCTTTTCCTCTCCGGCAGTCTTTATAACCAATTTAATAACGCCTCAGCCTTTGGACGCCTACCCGCGAGTTACCTACAAAGCAAACCGAAACATCCGCAGCAAATCAGGCAAATAGGACGAGATCACACTTTGTTTATATGAGTCAGTGTCTCGTTAATATGGACCCCGTTATTATGAATACCCCGCCATATGGACACCAATTTCGGGGACAAACTGAAAATACGTGCATTTTTGTCTCGTTATTATGGACAACTCACATTACAAGCGATTTTTTTTTTTTTTTGGGGGGGGGGGGGGGGGGGTTGTATTAACGAGACATTACTGTTGCGGATAGATGTGACCTTCTGGGTTAGCTAAGTGGATGGAGACATGAACGGCTTGCGCAAGGCCAGAGTTGCTCAATACGAAATGTTACGACGAAAAGGCCTCTTTTGTCTCGTCGACCAGCCGTTGTAACAACCTCGTTGCGCAAAATATTTGTATTCTTCTTAAATAGAAAATCGGTAAGAGATTCCGACTTCCAACAAGGCTTGAGTAGAACATGCAGTCTTCGAATGGTTCTGTTCTTCTTCTTCAACGACTCTTCCTTTGACGAATTATTCGTTTGCCCGCTGCTTTGAGCCACATTATGGTTCTTGCGACAGCCACCGTCGGCAGAAGCCTCTTGGGACACCCCAGTGGGCGACATTTCGCTAAGAGACTTATCAGCTAGCTTGGACAAAACGTCGGCTTCCAGTCTGAGCCTTCCAGAGTTCCCTCTTCAAGTTGTTTGGCTGCGAAAGACGATGGGCACAGCGTGTAGGGTGCTATATCCTCCCAAATGTAGTAACCGAAAAAAAAAAAAAAAAAATATATAATATATATATATATATCAGATGAATCGATATATTGATAGATAATAAATATAATATATCAAAGATGTGTAGATTGGTGTGAATGTTTGTGTAAGGTCAAACTCAAGATAGTAATTGCAACTGTTGACAGTGCATTAGAAAGTGCAGAATGCTTCGAGTATGGGTGTGGAATAAGATCAAAGTTACTTCCACAGCAGTAACGCACGATTGTCAGCGGCACTTGGGGTGGACGCGTGGACCTCCGTCCCGCGCACATGAGACGGAATGCTCGGGGACCGCCGAACTGCGCCTCGCGGGTTCGTGGCTGTGGACATCTGAGCACATGCAACGAGGGTCCCACCGACCAGTTGGGACGCACTGTTTCCGCGCACCACTCTCTCACCTATAAGAGCTTGCAGTTTCGCCCACTAGTGGCGCTGTTAAACTTCAGCACAACAACCCCTATCCCACGGTAGTTTTTTTTTTTTTTCAGTTTACTGTATTGTTGAACACTGCGGGGTTTGTTTTTCGATTTTTTTTTGTGTGCATGGTTGTGTGTGCGGGAGTAGAATATCGGCTCTTACGTGGAGGGACTGGATGTCGGGTATCCCGTTGTGCAGAGCCAGGGTGATGGCCATGAGCACCTGCTCGAAGCTGAGGGAGACGTTGCCCTTGAAGCACGAGTAGGCAAATTCGCACTGGAACTTGACGTCGCGGCAGGCGACGAGCGACTGAAGTCGCACCCGGCTCGAGATCTGGCTGGGGCTGCTGCGGGGGCTGTAGCGCATCAGGGCGTCGCCCTTTCGAAACACGGCGTTCAGGTCCCAGAACCGAGGCGAGAGCACGCGGGCGTCGCCGGCGTCAAGTTGGGCAGCGGAACGCTGCCGAGCCGCGCCTGGATGAGCGGCCGGGCGCGGAACTCGCGCAGCACTCCGTCCATGACCCTGTTGGAGACGTTCGGGTCGCCGTCGTGCCAGGCCTCCGCGGGCGACGCCGCTGGGACGGGACCCACTGCGGTGGCCCCGGAGCTTAGGCCCAGGGCCTCGGTCGGGGCTCTCCACGGGCCCCCTGCCACCGACGCGACGGCCGGTCGAGGAAGGCGTTGGCGCGTGGAAGAGAGGATGTGCGTTACGCAAATCGTGCAGCTTCTACGTGCAGTTGTACTCCGTATCACCGTACGATGGACCGCAAAGGACTCTACGAGCCATCGGAGCCATCGGAGCCAATCCAATGCCGTACGATTGTCACGTAACCTTTAGTAGGGCCGCCTCATGTGATACGCTCAGAGCGTCGGACTGGCTGGGATGGCATGTCCGCTGTGTATGACTCTATCTTGCTCGGCGTAGAATTATAGACAAAATATGCAATTTTCGTGTTCTTTTTTGTTTTGTTTTTTGGCACGGGCACCGAACGTTTGAACTTGCTGCGCTAATGTGTTTGTTTGAGAGTATTTTATGCGGGCTTTACCTATCCCACCGTATCCTAACTCGCGGTAGTGACATACATTTTGTTACACATTGTACCAGGATAGCGAAACCTGTCAGGGAAATATTTGTTTTACGATTCGACTTGGGAAAAGGGGGGCCGGGGGGGGGGGAAGGTTGATACCGTCGTTTATATAATTTCATAATTTCTTTGAATCCAAGGGGAAAAAAAAGTGTACACAATGGATAGAAAGATGTTTAGTCGACTCACCCGCCATTGTCAGCGGCCAGTGCCGCCACTGAGTGAAAGGAAGCTTATAGGCTTGTTGGATCAGACCTGCAGAATTGTTGCCTTGATTTTAATTTAAGCACCTTGATCTGGTTATGTTCTCACTTCGGTGACGTTGCTGTGGGTATCATCGAACGTCACACTTCAGCATTTTACTGTGTTATTCTAACCATTGGTACTATACCACTCGAAATTTGCCTTAATGGGTGGTTGGTTGCATTCTATAGATTTGCTTGCACAAAATTTTTCCGTATAGAGCAACTACCGAGAGTTGAAATTCAGCTGATGATTGCGTTAAGTTGAAAACTTTCTAGATGCTCGCGTAACGATGTAACCGTCAACAAAATATTAAGGGTGGCATGTTCAAATAGAACGCGATGTTAAGCGATGCTAATAACGGGATGATCACTGCACATGTGCTGGACGCGATCTCAATGACGTTACGATTTAAATTGCGCGTGGCACTATATATTGAGACTAGGATACCTTCCCCGCGAAAATTGGTGAAAATTACTTAAATACGCTTACACTGATCACTGCTGCTGCCTTCAGGCTCGGGTTAAGTTTTCTCTCCTGCCGGCGTGTTGTATATATTTCTTTAGTAGTCACTGTCTAAGTCAGTTTGAAAGTAGGGGCGTGTGGAAGTGATAACTAGGCATTAGTACAAATTGATTATTTTTATCGCGCCATGCGCTTTTCTTTCTCGTTGATAACTGCCTCAATAGTTTTGTCCATTCCTGTGTTTATACTTTCTGTAGCGTCTGGAAACTAAACAGCCCTGTAATATCTAGCTTCGTTCTAAACACATATAAACAGCACACCGGGCCACTGATGGGGCTCCGTGGCGTTTCTCACCATTATGGCTTCCCCAATATAGTCTTCGTTCTCCTTTTCCTCGGCGATATGGATCGCAGTTGATTCCTTTTCGGAAAAGAACGAGGAACTTGCGTCTTCCAGAAATATAATTCATATTTATGCCTGTTTCAATCTGGATGAGCACTGTGCCGGCGTGCGGTCGCGTAATAATTGCTGCATGATGTTTGTTAAAAACTCACAGCTGGGTTAGTAGTCGTACTGCATTGGCCCGCTGCAGCGCATCCAGACAATAAATCATAATGTAACACCCGAGTGCGGGATGCGGTGCGGGAAAACGAGGAAACTCGCTGTTATTTCGTTAATCCAAACAACAAATAAAACTTCTTTTTTTTTTTTTTTTTTACTTTGAAATTGTAAGATCTTAAGGTTGGTCTTCCCACTTGCTGGAGAAATAAAAGGTAGACTCGGTTTGAGTCTCCTTCCATTGCCCTGACCGCAACATGCGCACTCGAGCTGCTGTGGTTAAAGCTCCTTGATAAAAGTCACGCTTCGTGTTTCTTCCAGAGTCCCGACAACCATTGTTGTGCGAACGCGCGAAACACTTGACTCGAGCGAGCGGTGCGCCACCATTCGCTTCTAAAAGCCAATAATTAAAAAAAAAAAAGATATATATATATATATGTATATATATATATATATATATATATATATATATATATATATATATATATATATATATATATATCTACAGCCTGAACTTGTCTGCCTCAACGGGCGACTTGTCTCCCAGCTGTAGATGAGCAATTTAGCCAGTGCAGAACCACCGCTAGCCTGGGGTCTTTAAAGGCCGACGACCAGTTCGCGCTTTCACTTTTCCTCGCTTCCTCCTCTCCCTTCTACCCTGTCCACCGTTATCTGTTTCTTCCTCCCCCATGGTGAGGAGGATCTTCTGCCTTGCAGAATCTCGAGTCTGGCCGTCGGCCTTTAACGTGCACCACGTAGTAGGGATACACGACCGCACGCCGGTACGATGCTCACCCAGTTCGAAACGGGCAGGGTGGGGATTAGAACCCTGGATCCATGGGTTCTGCAGCGCAGAGCTTTCGCTCGCACGTGCCTGGTGTGCGCTATACCCGCAAGCCGATGCTACACGCGCGAGCATGTGGCCCTGAACAGTGCTTGCACTGCACGAGCGCGCGTGCTGGGCAAGGTCGCTGAAAGCCCGGAGCTCGCGCTTGTAGCACCGGCTGCGTCTGGACTTAAAAGAAGTATAGCCCACTCGGCCACCGATCCCCCGAACGCCGCTAATGCCAGTGCTGCGCCGCCATGCGCTTCCAAGGACTGCACAAGGTACGGGCCTCGTATTTTGACGCCTTTGACGCTATTTGCAAGACAAACGCGTCTATGGGCTTTAGTGGTGATGCTTCAGGTACACAAGGCCCCGTCTTCATCCCTGCTGAGGACCACGCGCTCAGCGAGTACACACAATACTCTGTTTCACCTTATGATGTACCGCAGGAAAGGCTACAAGCGCGAGCTCCTTGCTCTAGGGCAAATCTCGGCGGCACAAGCTCTCGTGCGTTAAGAGCAGCTCCCAACGCTATAAGCTCGCGCTTCTAGCCTTCTCTGCGGTACAACATAAGGTGAAACGGAGTATAGCATAAAACATGATACGAGTTCGTTGTGTTTTGTATATAATCACCAGGTGGGGTTACAACTTGTCGTCTCTGTCAAATCAATAACTCTAGCTGTCATTATGTCGGTACAGTCGGCACGGAATGAAACGCGAACAAGGAGCGCATGGTTTTCGACCCACGCTGAGTCACCTAGAGACGCAACACCGAAGGTTTGGATGCACTGAGCAAGAGCCTAACACATCGAAGGAGGAGCCATCTTCTTGGAGCTCCCATCTGGAGGTGGTGCAGCATCTAGCGAAAACCATGCACCCACTGTTCGCGTTTCATTCCGTGCCGACTGTACATATTTCATTGATATAAAACTCTGACTCCAATTTGCCTCCCCAATCCCGCAAACACGACAAAACTCCTCCCAGTTTTTTTTTCTTCTTTTTTTTTAAATATATATTATACTTGTTTTTGTAGGATGGCCAACGTTCGTCTAAGGGCAACAGAAGTACATCTGCTCAAGGCACAAGACTGAAAACATTTTTGTTTTCTACAGTTAGTTCTTTAGAATTGGACTGATTCGACGAATCATTGCGCGCTGATAAGTTACAGCGATGAAAGGAAAGCGGCATATAGGACGAAGACAGGACAAAACATGGAGATGTTTTGCCGTCTTCATCCTATATGTCACTTTCCTTTTATCTCTGTATATTTCTGTACCCCTCGGTTTAGGCCTTTGGCCTTTCCAGCACACCCTAGCTCTCCTGAGTTGAAATAAAGTATTGTTATTGTTATTGTTATTTTTAGTTGCGCGATCATGAATGACCAGTGGAGCTGGAGAGGGAGGGAGTGTACGCGACTGAGGCTCATCAGATTAGAGGAAGGGTGTATATAAAAATTGGGAGAAACCCGCGAAGATCATAGGTAACAAAACGGGGGAAACAACGTGGGCAAGAGGAATGAGAAAGACGAAAGCGAAAAATGTGCGAGGAGCAAGCAGAAAGAAGGTGGCATTACGAGAATGGGGAAGAGGAAAAACTTCATTGTGGAAGCATTTATTCGTATCTGCTATCGATTCGTATACCTCTTCGCAGCACGGTGTCGCCACAACGTCCGAGTCGCGTGAGAGCTGGTCGGCTCCACAGCAAACTACTCGCCACGGGCGTAATGTAAGCAAACACAACGAGCATAACCACCGCAACCGAAACCATCCAGCGACCCAGCAACGGACCGACTCGCGAGAAACGGCCGTGTTTCGACACGTGACTTCCGGATAGAAGGCATTTCCGGTGTAGCGCACCCTCTGGATGTGGGCGGCGGCAACAAGCGTTTTCCTCCTCCGTATTCCTCGATCTCATCGTCGGGTCGTCGGGTTCGTGGTTGCTTGTGTCTTCGAAAAGTTTGTGCAGAGAAAGTTGGCCCATGTTTTGGAGACATTTATTTTTACCGTCACTCTACTCAACGGTGCCATCATCAAGACTGCCTCAAATTTCACCACAACATCAACAGCACCCGAGTGGTGCAGCCCACAGGACAAGGTAATGAGAGTTTTAAATGAATTGATCTCCATTCTCAGCCGCGACTTGTATTCAGGGGAATAGTTTTGAACCAAGATCGAAATGTGGTAGCAATTTATCACACTACGAAAGAAGAAGACAACCTACGCGCATTCGCTTTGGCGAAGCTCCTTCGCTAGCGTGTACCCCCGTGAACTTTGTTCAAGGGGTACACGTCGCTAGCAGTGGACAACTAAGCGGAGTGAGGGATTCTGACTCCCTGAATGTCATGAACTTAGATACAGCACACATACAGGAAGCCTTATTTGAGATAACAGTAAAAAGCATGGTTGTGGGATTCAGCCCTTAACACAACACTCAAACAAGCTCTTTTGTAAGCAGGTGCTCACCTCTTTTAGCGTACCATATATCCCTTGCTGTCGCTATCGTCTTTTGGCCATTTAGACACTGGCTAGTTTGACATTGTCCTTTCACAGCGTTTTTCTCCGCCTATCGTGCTTGTTGGTGAGGCTATCTTTGTTTCAATTAGCTCATTTTGCACTGAAGTGGGAGTAAGACGTTTGTATTACAACTATCTGCGTCTGCTAGGCGCTGTGTTTGTTGCTAACGCACTGATGAACTTTGTCATTGCAGATGATCCATCACCGTCCATCCAACTTTATAAAAGCTGTACATCGGGTTTTCAATGGAACGCATTCATTCCATTCGGTTTCTGGCCGCGGAGCTGCCGGAAGATCATCTTTGACAAAAACAGGACGGCGTTCTTACTATGTCCCCACGGCTGTTGGACTGTCAGTGGCCATTCCGGCCGTGTGGTACTATAGCCTAGACTCTACAAGTAAGCGTAATGTTCGAACTTCAGTCGGAGGAGTCCGCAGGTTCATAAAGTGAGTACCCTATGTCGTTCACACAGTAAAAAAAAAAAAAAAAAAGATTGGGCAGTGATTTGGTACTAAAAGTACTGCTGCGGGATAAGCTAAGCACTGACAAAACGTTCTGTATGTTATGGAAAACGTTTTCACTATTATTTATTTACTTCATTCCACTGTTTGTGACTGATATAGTATTCAGAAAAGCTGCTGGTATTTCAAGCGCTGGCGCATTTCTTCCAGCATCTTGACGTCGCCAACACGGGCTGCCCTTGTTCACGTGCAGTAATCAAATGCTACAATTTGCCATCATCATCATCATTACATTTTTATTTTTTTTGCACTGATTCACAGTTGCGCATTATAAACATGTTTCTATACATTTAAATGGCGTTGAGAATACTAGCTCATCTTTCTGAAACAGTTTATCCCCAAAAACTATCAATTTCAAACCAGAACCAAGTCTTTAGTTGTCATCATCAGCGGCATGGGGTGTCACGTGAAAATATTGCGTCCTTGGTTGGCTGCTGCCGCTTCAAACGTCTCCGAGTTGTCCGAGTTGCTCATCCGTTTCGAGCCGGAC
Source organism: Ixodes ricinus (assembly GCA_037355805.1). Lineage (NCBI taxonomy): Eukaryota > Metazoa > Arthropoda > Arachnida > Ixodida > Ixodidae > Ixodes > Ixodes ricinus. The sequence goes on along the minus strand of JAZHYW010028402.1, from coordinate 38,963 downwards.
GCGATTTGAGCAATTCGTGTCACACTAGGGAAAGCTAGGGAACAACTCGCCAGCAACACCGAAATTACTGGGAAAGTTGCCCCGTCTGAAGCGGGCCTAAGAGACAGAGCTTCTGTACCCTGCAAAGAGGTTAATGAGTCTGACTGGCTGAGCCAGATCTGTTGGCCAAGTTGGTTTCGTTTTGACTGTTTATTTTGCGAAAAAGAGGCAATATGTGGAGAGTGCACCAGCAACCGTGACATTTGTTGCAGTTTAAGCTTGCTTTTGCAGGACTCTAGGAATCGGTCTTACAATTTCCTGCGACTACTCGTACAGCCTGTGGGGTCGCACTGAGGTGAGTTACTCTTGCAGGGTGGTACAGTCGGCCACGATAAGTTTACAGATCACACGAGCTGTGGTCGGACTGCATCACTTCGCTACACTTGCAGCGCGGCACCTGCTGTTGAGACGCGTAATGTGCACATGTGCTTCCTTTAGTACTTGCAGGCATGTTAACCCTCCCGCTTCCGGCCGACGCCTTCTTGTTCTCACGAATATGGTGCCGGGCACTGCTTCGGTAACCGTGCAGACAAAATGAAAAGGCTTCTGAATTACAAAAAAGAAAAAGGCAAAATGGCTGTTTCCTTGGCTGCTGAGCTGGGAAAAATGATGCCATGCCGGACGGCGGGAGATAGAGTTGATACCTTGGCTTCTGCCACTCATTGTTGTGCCACCGAGATGCACCTGTGGCACGGCGGTCAATGGTGGCTATTGAAGTGGTGTCCGGCGTTGTGTTTGTGAGAATAAGAAGGCGTCGTCCGGATGCAGGAGAGTTGACATGCCTGCGAGTACCAAAGTACGCGCATGCGCACACTACGGGCCACGACCACAGGCGCCGCACCGCTAGGTAGTGCGGTAATATAGCTCCGCCCGTGGCTCGCGTGGTCCGTAAACTTTTGTGGCCAACTGTGCATGGACATTTGTATGATTGTGTTCGTTCACAGGTCTGCCATGTTCTTTTCTATCTGAAGTGATGCATTTGAAGTGATCAGGGGTCACATGGGGGTTACAGGGCACTGAGGAGTACAAGACTGCAATAAAGGCATGTCACCAGCGTGGTGCTGATCGCATTCTCAGTGGCTGCCTCGCAAATGGGGGTCTCTACATCAAGCTCGGACAGAGTCTAGTTGCCTTAAACCACCTCCTGCCACGAGAATATCTCGACACTCTTGAAGTTCTACATGACCAAGCTTTGGTTCGAGTTGGGGACGAGGTGAGTGTTAAATGGTATTTGTATTGATGGTATCATTTTGTCTCTTTCTAGCCCTTAATTCTACTTCTATAGTTGATCTCCTCAGCTTCACAAATGGGAACACTGGGAATGAGTGTTGCTACGGTATATAAACTTGGTTTATGTTTTATTTGTCAGTCTCATTGGGTTGGTAAACATTTGACAGCAGTCTTGAAAGACCACTAGCTTTGTTACGTCATATAAAGGGAGAAAAAAAAAATGAATACTTAAATATCAGGCCGACGAGAGGATCCTTGCTTCCAGAGAACTCTGCTATTAAAATTTTATCCCATCTAATGATCTGAAGACACTAAATTCATTGTAAGAAATAAACTCCCCAAATGCTACTGCCGTAAAATACCGCGGAAGCGCCCACTTCAATCAAGCACCCACTAATAATATTTTCCCCAACTTGTGAATTCTGCGAATTATACATTAAGCGCCTGATTTTTACGGACAAGTGCCCATGTCTAGATTAACCCAGTTTTCAGTGAAAGTTGGGTGGGTGCTCCCCCGGTATTTTATGGTAAATTTAATCATAAATAAGATGGCAGGCCTGTACTATATGAGAGGACTTTGAAAGTCTATAGATGTGACAAAATTGTAGAGCTGCCTTAAAGGTATGCAAAGGAAGTTTTTGACTTCATTTTTTGGGGGCTTGCCTCAACCTACATGCTCCCGAAAATTCCAAGATACAAATTATGTGCACACACTACCCACTGCAAAACATAATGCTGTATGCAGGACAAGCAGTGGAAGTAACTGAGAGGATAAGGTCAAAACCTTTTTAGTGCACCTTTAATGCTGCAGACTTGATTCTAGACAGAGCACGATTTCACTTTTCCATTTAAAATCTATAATTTACCTCGATTCTTCAGAATTTTACAAACAGCTGTATCTGTAGGACGTTTCTGGTGGTTCAATTAAATTACCGTTTCTTTTCAGATCAATGAACTGTTCTATGAGGACTTTGGTTGTTTGCCAGAAAAGCTCTTTGCACAGTTTGATCGATCACCCATAGCAGCTGCAAGCCTAGCACAGGTCTTCAAGGCAAGGACGCACGAAGGAAAAAATGTGGCTGTTAAGGTATCTTGTTTTTTGCAGATTGTTCTATTTTTATGTTATTCGACATGTTTTCATGTCAATGAAGTAGTACCTATGTGGAATGATGCACCTCTATAATCATTGTAACTACAGGTAGTGCTTCTTGAATTTTGCTTGCTGATTTCTCATACTTTTGATGCAGCTTGAAACCTGCTGTCAAAACTGTTTGTGCATTTCCCTTACCGTTTTATTGATCATGAACTTGCATGATATGTGTAGGCTCTCAACTATGGTTTTCTAAGAGGAAACTGACAGCTCTCAAAATTTGCGTTATTATGGTGTGTAGATTATATCCTAAAAGAGCTGAATGAAAAGTGGGGTACTGGCTGAAATTTAAAACATCATTTCCCTCTTACGATTTTGTTTTTTTAAAGGAGGGCAGGGAGCGATAGCTTAGGGATAAAAGTGGAATCGTGAGAGTAAATTTAAGTAGGTTGCACATATTACAGTGTTTTGGAACTAGAATACCATATTTACTCGAGTAATAGCCGCACTGTTTATGAAGAAAACCTGGGGGTTCGCTTTTCCGCGGAGCACGCGAAGTATGCCAATCACCGCAATCGACAGCATGCTTCCAGCGGTTTACAGGACAGAGATAACGTCTTCGCGCGAAGATACCATCTGTGAAGATTGCATTATGTATGGAGAATCATGTTCTCGATCTGGTTGTTCGCTATGTAATTTATGCGCAACGCGATGATTGGCTGTATATGTGTTTTGCCGGAAAGTAGATGCAAGGGCCTTGTTCATAAATAGTGTGGCTATTACTCGAGTAAATACGGTACATAAGAAGCGAGTCACAACAATCAAAGACTAATTGTTCCAATTATGGCGTCTTTGCATATGTCCAGGTTCAGTTTATTGACCTGCAGCAGCGCTTCACTGGGGACTTGAACGGCATCGGCGTCCTCCTGCACATCGTCAGTTGGATGCACCCAAACTTCAACTTTGCCTGGATTCTGGATGTGAGTGTCCAGACTGGGGTGCCCGGGTGTTTTTCTGTTTAGAGGGTTGCCACTGTTTGTATACTCTGTTTCTCCCTAAGACGAACTGCACCGGATGCTATGTGCTATCCCAGTCAATCAAGCACTGTGATTGTATCGCACGATTACGTGCCCCGCATTTCGCTGTGCCCCTCCTAAAGGCCATGTGACGCTCACACAGCATAGGATTGGCTTCGATAGCTCGTACCATCCTCTGTGGTGCATCGTAAAGTGAAAGGGGTTATAGTACCCAGCGTCAATGGCACACATTCGCGAGTAAAATGCGAAGAAATAGCTGAAAACAAAATGCCACTGTAGAACAGTCAGTGTTAAGAGCTCGTACCAGGAGATGCTCTTTCACGCGCTCTTGAGCAAAAAAGCGACAGAAGTCACGAAATATAAAATGGGCCGATATCACAGCCCTAAGCAGAATGTTCATGTTGTCGTGGGAATGTTTTTTTGAGCACTGCAAGGCCTATCTTGAACGAGGTGGATCTCGTGTTAAGAATTCACATGAGAGCTTGGTTTGCGTGTTCTTAAGGTTGGAATGTTCTTTCAGTATCTGAAGTCTTGCCTGGTGAAGGAGCTCGACTTTGAGCATGAAGCCCGCAACATGGAGCGATGTGCCCGGGACCTGAAGCACCTTCGATTTGTCTATGTCCCTAAAGTCCAGTGGCCAGAAACAAGTAAAGTAGGTAAATAGTCCCGATGGCTATAAACTTTTGCAGTCCTATCGTTATTCAAGGACATCATTTCTCGTTAAAGATCCGGCAAATGTTTGCTATAAATGCTACATAATCGTGGGAAAATGATGTGTGAACTAGTAGTGCAATGGACTCTGCTTTACTTTCAACAATGTCAATAAAACACGGAGGTGGTTGAAGCTGGCTGGAAGCACCCGAAAAGGCCTTGAAGCCTCAGTGCGGCAGCCGACATTACACAGGGGATTTATTTGGCTTTGTCAGACAAAGAAGGCCCGAAGAAGAATACTTGAGCTTACATGTTGGAAAGGATCTGGTAAGCTGCAGGAATCGCCTCATGAGAAACTCAGTTCGACATAAACAGTGTAAAGAACTGCCTCTTAATGGATGCGGTAGATGTTATATCTTCGTTACAGTAGATATTACTTTATTAACTGATGCAAGACCAGCCAGTATAGCTGGGGACCATTAAGTGCTAGTCGGTGGCTAATCGCTCTTCGCTCTGCTGGTGTGAAACGCGAGCTCCCGGAGACGTGCGAGGAAAACGAAACCGAACCCTCACACGCGCCGCCCGTCTACTCAGGTAGCTGTCTGGTCGCGTGGTTCCCTCTGGTGCCACTCGGGAGAACCTGACTCTGGAGGCGCAATATATGAATACACGACAGTAGAGAGAGCTTTGAGAGGCTAGTTGGCACTTGTGGACAGATGGGGGCGTTGGACACTAACAACTCCTTGCATGCATTTCCCTGGCTATTCCTGGTGTCCTGTAGAATACGCATCTCCAAGGTGCCCCCTTACCTAGTTCTGTCACATTGTTTTACTCAAGGTGCCTAGACGAATGCTTTTATTCGCCACAGATAACTTGTTTCGAGTGTGCTGTTCACGACTGGGTGCAGCTGTTTTCTGTTGTTACAGCTTTTATTACCTTCTTTCAGAGAGTGCTCACAATGGAGTTCATTAATGGTGTCAAGATCAGTGACTTACAGGGTATCCGGAGACTTGGACTTGATTTGGCCGATGTAAGTGTTTGCATGGCTTGTGCTAACTTTCTTAAATTACCGTTGTCATCATGCCTGTCAAAGGTTAAAATTTTATGTTGATGCTTTGTAGACTCCAAATGTATTATGTGGCTTAATTTTGAGCTCTCCTTTCCCATAAGTAGTGCCAATATATAAAGTCCTTTTGTTTTAGAAAGAAGGCATTTTCCAGTGATTGCAATTTACATAACAACTTATTATTGCCCTTCAATGTTCGTTAAGCATTTTCCTTTGGCGTCTCCGGAGTAGTATGCATGGCCTGTTCTGTTTCTAATACAAACAGGTGCCACTGCTTCGAAGTAATGCAGCCATTTCCTTCCTTGTCTGACAGGTTGACCGCAAAATGGTGGCTGCTTTTGCAGAACAGTTGTTTCATACTGGATTTGTCCATGCAGATCCCCATCCTGGAAATGGTTAGTTGGTATGCCTCTCTATTTCATAAGCTATTATGGCACCTCCCAAGTGTCAGTGAACTTACCAGTTTTTCTTACTCCCTAGTACTTTGAGCCCTTTAAGTGCCGGGTATTTTTCCAACATGTCAAACACAAATTTTGGTTCCATGGAGAAAAACTGTAGCATGCCTTATGAACTAAATTTATCTATCGAAGACAGACTGATCTATGGGCTATAAGTTAGTTCATGTCTGCGTGCCTGCAACCTAGGATATTTTTCTCGTGCTATACTTTTTGAGAAAATGTTTAGTTGTTAAATTGTTTAGTTTATTACTAATTTCTAAATTTCAGTGTTTGTCATATTGCACAAAATTGAACTACATAGATTCGTCTTTCTGGAACAACGAAGGAGCAAACCGAGACAGAAGTCCCCTAAACATGATTTCCCACGTGCTGCCAACAGGTATTATTGCAAAACAAAACGTTAGTCTACACAAAAAAAACAAAAAAAAATCTGTTGCCTACTTGTTGTGAGAGGTAGTGAGCAAAGTGAAACAAACCTGTGCCTGTGTTGGAGCGTGTCCGAGTATGCTCGGGCGTTGCACTCTGCGCTTTTATAGGAATGTCAGATGGAGTTTCAGGATAACTTGATATTGTTTGTGCTTTTGTCTAGTAGACAAAGCAGTCTATGCAGTAAAGTGAAGCTTGCAAGTTTCTGGAGTAATGAAAATTGGTTATCTCATCTTCAATACACTTAACAGATATATACTATTAGATGTTACCAGGGGTTTCAGAACTACGTCAAAAAAGTATGGTGTGTAAATAAGACTCCCTTTTAGCATGTACTGTTGTTTTTAATTGCATGAAAACATTGTTAAAGTTGATGTATTGCTTTGTTGACATTTTATTCCTGTTTTTATTTGTCTTAGCCTCTATCTCTTCTTCAAAGCGAGGTAAATGAGAGAAAACAAAGCACTTAGTAGCTTCTCTAATTAACTGTTGACAGTAGCGCAGACATCTTCATCCATTATTTCTTACCTGTCCAAATAAGAGGAGAGACGTTTTCCACCGAGTCTATTTGTCTGCATTTGCCGCCCTTCTCGTAAGAAATTGCATTGGTTTTGTCCCACTCCAGTGTTTGTCCAGAAAAGGGAAGACGGAAATGCTCGGATTGTGCTTCTGGACCACGGGCTCTATGAAGACATAACCAAGGAGAATCGTCTGTCTCTCTGCCAGCTCTGGAAGGCAATCATCATGAACGATCAAGTGGCCATGAAGGCATACTCACTCGAGCTGGGGGTTTCAAGTAAGTTCTGTAGAGTTCGAACCAGTTCCGTGGTTTTGCAAAGGGGGCTGCACCAAATTTGCTATTGCAGCAACATTTGCACATGAGCTTAGCGCTACATATTTACACCTTAGTGCGTAAGCAATGTAACTTCGTCTGTTCTCTTTTGCTTTCGGTCCATTCCAGACTACCCGGTCTTCTGCGAGATCCTGATGCAGCGACCCCTTCGGCGGCCTACGCTGCGCATCCGGAACCGCTTGTCTTCTGAGGACGTGGCCTACATGCGCACCATGGTGCAGGGCCATTTCGACGAGGTCATGGACTGCATCCGCAGCCTGCCACGACCAATGCTGCTGGTTTTCAGGCAAGTGATCTGCGCCAGCGAGTGTTGGAGCAGTCTCGATACTTTACTGGCTGTAGATTAAGCATTTTGTCGCTTGGGTTGTGCTCATTAAATGAATTGGCCTCTAGGAATGACGACATAATGTACAGTCGGCCACAAAATCTTACTAACCACACGAGCTGCTGCCGAACTGCATAACCGTGCTACCTTGCGGCGTGGCGCCTGTGGTCAAGACCCGTAGTGCACGCATGCGCTTCCTTTGGTACTAGCAGGCATGTCCAACTGTCCTGCTTCCGGCTGACGCCTTCTTATTCTCACGAACACGTCACCGGGTGCCGCTTCGATGGCCACCGTTGGCAGCCGTGCCACAGCTGTATTTCGGTGGCACAATGAGTGGAAGTCGAGATATCAACACTATCTCCCGCCGCCCGGCATGGTATCGTTTTCCCAGCTCAGCGGCCAGGAAAACAGCCATTCGGCCTTTTCTTTCTTTGTTTGTTTCAGAAGTCTTTTAGTTTTGTCTGCACTTGCTGCCCTGTCAACCAGTCAGTGACAATTGATTCAGAAAGCGTCATTTGCAGTGCTGGGAAGTAGTTTAAGTACATAGCACTACTTCAAGTAGGTCTAGAAAACTTGTGCTCTACTTGAAGTACATTCTCTGAGTATGTACTTGTTCTTTACTCTAAGCATTTTTTTTTCTGGTGCTTTCCAAAGAAAGTAAAACTCCGGATGTCAAAGTAGATTCGCCCAATTTGGTTTTGAATTTATATCATGAAAGGATGCTTTGTCTACTCTGAAGAAATACTGGGAGGAATATAGATCTACTCTCGCCAGAAATGTGAGCAGACGACGCATCGTTCCGTTTGTTCTAGGGGCGGCTTTCCCGCAGCATTTCGAACTCTCGCTGCTTCTCGCTCGGTCAGTGCAAGCGAGGAGGTTAAAAATATTAGCGAGAGGACAATTAATCATAATGTGACACCTGCGGTTGTTGTGCGAAAAAATCAACTTAGAAGTTAAAGTTAAAGACAACAGAGGGAGAACATCCCAATGTTTTGAGACATTCTACTTTGTGTTTTCCTTCAACTTACAAATTCCTTAATTTTTCCACACCACAGTCTCAGGTGTCATATTATGATTAATTATCACCAGTTTGCCTGCACATTCACTATTTTTTCGTTAAAGGGACAATGAAGGCAATTTCGGACATCTTTTTGGCGATTGAACTGGGTTCCAGGCACGTCTCAGGCCACGTTGCCCAAATTTCAGCCGAAACCGGCGCTTGTGTGCCGCGCAAATCAATAAAACAGTCGCGGTAATAATTGCACCGGGATCGACTGGGGCGACGCCCCGAGAGTTGCGGGAGAAGCCAGGAGAAGCGGAGCTCGCGTGACCGATGCAGGGCCAAGACGCGCGACGTCACAAACGGCGCGTCGCGCCGTTTGTGACGTCGCGCGCCTTGGCCCCGCCAAACGGGCTGACGCGCGCCGTTTGCGACGTCGCGCGTCAGCGATTGGTCGCTGACGCGCCGCTTGTGACGGCCAGAACGGCCAGATCGCTGCCGCTTTCCCTCGGCATCTCCCCGGCGTCCGTCCTTCGGCATGCGGGCCGCTCGTTGCCGGCTGTGCGGTCTCCGTCGGGTGATAGCAGAGGCCGCCACGCACGTACTCCCGTTCCGTTGGTGTTCGGTTACCGAACGGAAGCTCGAACTCGCTCGCGAGAGCGGCATTGCCGTCCATGTTGACAAATTCGGCGAAACGACCGCGCCACCGCGCTGCTATAACCCACCGCGGTAACCAGAGTCTCGACGCCCTAAATGCTACCGGTACCGACAATTCACATGTGACGTCACTCCGTACGTCACCTCCGTTTTCGGAGGCCCAAAACGAGAAACACAGATAGTTGAGTTTCGGTTTCTTCAGGAGAGGACACTCCTCTCGAGAGGACCGTTAGCAGAAGCTACAAGGCTGACGTCATGCTCTCTCGTAGTATGTTAATCCCTTTGGTGCAACAAGCCAGTGCAAGCAACGCCAAATTCAGAAGTCTGAGGGACTTCTGAATTTGGAACCATTTCCTAAAATAACTACAATGTGGCCTCTTGACTTTATCCAATCTTCGCCATCATTTCTGAAAATAAGTGTGGCAATGCATACCAGTTAAGAAAACACTATATATATAGGGGAATGAAAGGGCATCATGAAATAGCTATGTGTTAAAAAGTACTTATACTTTACTTTGAAAGTACTGCATTCTATTTATAATACTTTACTTTGAAAGTACTATATTCTATTTATAGTACTTCAAGTACATTGCACTCAGTGTACTTACTACTTCACTTGAAGGACCTCACCCCTCATTTAGTTTGTACTTTACTTAAAGTACTTTTTCTATGTATGTTACCCAACACTGGTCATTTGTTATATATTCCACACATTATTAAATAAAATATTAAGAACTTAAAAAGCTTTTAGAACGAAAAAGAGGAAGAACAAAAAAAGGTACAATGGCTCTCTTCCTGCCCGCTGAGCTGGGAAAAGCAAGTCCACGCCGGACGGCAGAAGATATAGTTGATATCGCAGCTTCTGCCTGCCGTCGCGCCACCGAGATAGAGCTGCGGCACGACGGCTACCGAAGCGGCACTTGGCGCCGTACTTGTGAGAATAAGAAGGTGTCGGCCTGAAGCGGGATGGTTAACATGGCTGCGATTACCAAAGGATCCACGTGCGCGCATTACGGGTCTCGACAACAGGTGCCACGCTGCAAGGAAGCTCAGTGATGCAGCTCCGCCACGGCTCGCGTGGTCCGGAAACTTTCGTGGCCGAGTGTACATCATGTCTCAAAAAAAAGTTCCCAACGTGTCCGTGTCCTAAAATCGGCAACTGGACGTTGCAGGGTGGAACTTCTCTCGCGTCTATAGTTTTCTGGTGCACTCGTCACACGATTTTCTTATGCGCAGTAACTCGCTAGGTTAATCATACGAGGGTCTGACTTTTTGTGATGTGGTACTTGTGCGCACTTGTCTACAAATTCCCGGTTGGCGAAATATTACAGGAACATCAACACGGTGCGTTCCATCACAAAAAACCACGGTCATCCTGTGGATCGGTTCACGCTGATGGCTCGCATCGCCACACGACATCACGCTTCCAGCCAGGGCCGCAGTAGCGGTCTTAGAGTTTGGCTGCAGTGCTGGTGGAGTTACTTCGTGTTTGAGTGTAAACTCAGGTGAGCTTTTGCTTGCAGCTTCTCGGGTATCTGCTCTTATGTCGTGCCGATTCAGAGGCGTCTGTAATTTACACTGTGCATTGGACATTTGGCTGTGTGTGGATATTAACACAATTAATTTTTCTCTGTAGAAAATCATTTGCTCTGGGCTTAGTAAAGACAATTTCATCTGTTTGTTTCATGCTGATTTGAAATCACTGCTCTTTCTTAATTCTTCTTTTTGTACAATGTGCTTTTGCACCTGTTACTTACTTTTCCATTTTATTAGCTTCTATCTCAGTAATTTCATCAAGATTTCATTTACTATCACCACAGTGCCAGAGTTTAGAAGACGCATGCAATAAAATCACTGTTTGTAGATGATCATTCTAGCAGAAAAGTATTATCATAAAAATTGCTCAGGGTGCGAGCCTTGTCTTATGTGTTGAAGTGTCCTCCCCTCCTAAACTGCGAGGGGAGCCATGTTGGGGCAAGGTAGAAAGTGGAGAGCATCTAGGAAAGGGAGAGGCGTGCAAAGGTGGAAAGCACAAAGTGTACGTCCACTTTTAACTTGAAGTAAAATTATGACAACTTTTTTTCAGACTGGAGTACTGGCACATGCAGCTCTCAATGCTTTATCTGCGCTGCTGTCTTCATCTGAGAGGACCGAACAAGGACCTAGAGTATCTGCTGGATCTTGCTTCTGGGGATGTTTCACCTGTGTAGGACTTTTAAAGGTTATAGTTTGCTCGTATTTATGTAGAACAATAAATCTATGTTACTTTACAGCTTCACAGCTTGTTCTTTTTCCTTCTTTGAAGTCGTGGCTGTGACATTTGTGGCACGTGTTCTTGATCCAATATGAAATGTCTGATCCAGATTTCCGGAGAAGCGCTTGTACCAACACTCCAGAATTCAAATTGTGGTCCATGCTAGGGACCAGGGATCTTGGTAAAGCCGGTTTATCAGCGAAGTATACTGTTCACCACCATAGGCTCATAGCTCTCAAGTTTTGAGCAGCGCTCCAGGCGAGCGAAATAGAACATTTGTGGCTCGCATTTCGAACATGCGTCATTACGCTTGCCCACTACAGTTTGTATTATACTCCATTAAAAGTGCCAGCGTAGCAGAGGCTACAAGAGCGAGCTCCGAGCTTTCAGTGTCCTTGCCAAGCACGCGCGCACGTGCAATGCGAGCATCGTTTAGGGGAACATGCTTTTGCAAGTAGCTTCAACTTCGCTATCACGTAAAGTGAAACATACGGGCTCACAAAAGCCATGAAAGAAAGTAATACAAAAGCAAAGGGAAAACACGGAATTAAAATCGCGCGTTGTCATACACTATTAGCTACATTAGAGCCAAATATTAACACAGTTCAGCTGTTCAGATGCCACAACTCTCAAATCATTAACTAGCGATGGAACACTCGTGCAACTGTTCATGCGAAATATAGCAACAAATAAAAGCAACAGCAGGTCCCCCATCTTGATACAAGCAGCAAATCAAATGAAAAAAGAAAAGCTGCTGCAAATAAATCGGAAGTAGAGCGGCCCCTGTAGAGCGTGCACCGCATTTCGCGCCGAAGCGATGTGGCAAAGTATGCCTGTAGACCACGCCGGCGAGTATGCGGCGGACCAACAAACCTCGCCCGCCGGCACGCTGTGCTTTCGCGCGACGCAGCAGCCACTGTTCTGACGCCACGCGCATAGCGAACGCCGCCGGGCGAAATTCGTCGCATGTTTCGCTCCATGGAGCCTTTAGCACACTCTGAAACGGCATAGTTTCCGCTGAAACTGGACTCCGTGAAGTGATCAAACCGACGAATTTCGCCCGGCGGTGGTCGCTCTGCGTGTGGCGTCAGAACAGCGGTTGTTACGCCGCGCGCCAAGCCACCGTGCAGCCGGGCGAAGTTCGTTGGTCCGCCGCATACTCGCCGGCGTGGTCTACAGGCATACTTTGCCACATCGCTCCGGCGCGAAATGTGGTGCACGCTCTACAGGGGCCGCCTATACTTCCGATTTATTTGCAGTAGCTTTTCTTTTAGGGACGAAGCTCCTTAGGGTCTAGCCTTGTCCATCCGTCCGGCGTCCGTGCTCACATCGATCGCACTGCCTCCGACATCGGCCCACTTTAGAAAAAAGAAAAAAAAAAACCCGTACGCCCGCACGGGGGTTCGAACTCGGGGCTGCTTGCCTATGAGGCAGACGTCTTAACCACTACGCTTCACTCCATTTTTTTTTTTTGCCAAAGCACAAACAAGTTTTCACTCAACGTCTATACAGGAGAGGGCGCTGCGGTCAAATGCGTATATAATCCCGTTAAACTTTGCATGCATTGGCTCAACGTTTATAGACGAGAGGGCGCTGCGGTCAAATGCTCAACTGCGTATATAACCACGATCCATACCACGCATTCTCTTTCTGACATGGACCGTTGACTTAAGCGGTGGAGATGCGTTCCCACGGCTTCTAGACGGATCCAAGCTGATCCGCTAGAAGAACCACTGGCTCTGCATTTCACCGACCATAAAGCAGTAATAATGAAGTCGAAACGCGATCGGAACTCAGCACTACCTATGAGCAATAAAAAAAATCAGCACCATCAGCACTACCTATGAACAATAAAATCAGTATCATCAGCACCACCAGAGCTTCGCCCCAATCAACATCATTCACCACGTAGAGATGCGGCCTCTTTTTTCATTTCATTTGTTGTTCGTTTCAACATGGCGGACCTGCTATTGCTTTCATTTGTTGCTATATTGAGCATGAACAGTTGCATGAGTGTTTCATCGCTACTTATTAAATTTGAGATTTGTGGCAGCTGAACTGTGTTAATTTTTGGCTCTAATGTAGCTAATAGTGTATGACAACACGCGATTTTAACTTCGAGTTTTCTCTTTGCTTCGCAATGGATAATTGACTTCGCTTATAAGAGCTCGTGTTATGATGAAGTGCCACAGTGTTGCGGTTTGCTTTTGACATAAGCTGACGCGTTTACTGTGCGTCTCCCTGATTTAAGGACTCCTAAAACGCCTCACTTACCTGTTTGAATAGCAGCTGACATTCGGATGACACAATGATTCCACCTCAATGGACAAAGCTCTCTAAACTGGTTTGAGATGATACGTGGAGACAAATGCTGCAAAACCTATCATTTTCACCAGTCGCTCATGTTGCCTAATACTTTCTGGAAATATACGGTCTCTAGAAACTTGTATTAGCGCATGCACCAAGCTTAGGGATTTGCGGCAAAACCCCCGCACCATAAGACCCGCGGTCATGTCCACCAAGTCATTCGCGACCAATTGGAGGCCGCGAAATAGTTCACACATTCTTGTAATCTCGTCAAGGCTCAAAAAGAAACACACTTTTTTTCCACGTTTCTTGAACAAAACGCGTGCGCTGTCAATGCGAGAGCAAGTCGTCTGCTTCTTTTGCAGGGGTTGTGGTGACGTCAGAACGACGCCGAGCTGTGATTGGCTCTGACTGGAAGGATAGTGGGTAGACCTCAAAGCAAGCTGCCTTTGAGGTCTACCCCTATCCTTCCATTTCAGAACCAATCGGAGCTCGGTGTCTTTCTGACGTCACCACCACCCCTGCAAAGGAAGCAGACGAATTTGCGCTCCGCATTGCCGGAGTGCAGTGTTGTGTAGGTATGCCGTTCGGGCAGTAAGTTTGATTCGGCAGGTACGACCACCTTGCGCGGCGTTTTCGCAGGACTGGGACGACTCACGGACAGAGAGATTCATTGGACCCGAGCGTGAGTGCTTGTGCCGAATCATATGGTGGCAGTAATTATGCGAGCTCCGCTTCCAGTGGCACTAACAGGCAGCCATTTGTTAGCGCAACCGGAAAAGTAACCTGGTTACTCCTCTGGTTGCAATTGTTAGTAACCAGAGGAGTAACCTTCTGATTACTCTTCTTGTACGATGTATTGGACAAAATGGGAGTGCGCATCTGGCGTTGATGTGTGCAAAACGTGCGTGCTTCTCGCAACGTTCAAGTTTCAAGGGGGCATATCAGCTAAGCCTTTCTTTTTCCTTCAAATTTCCGGAACACGAAGTTCTTAAATGCTCATACCTCTTGGCAGTGGCGTCACTAGGGGGGGGGGGGGGGCGCACCGTGCCACTGACTTTAGTGACGCGACTGCCTCTTGGGACTACTAATTCTTATTTTTCAGCAAACGCTCGTAATTCACTAAAAATGTAAAGCTTTAGAAAAATGGACCGTTCTTTCAAGAAAAATCGAACTACTGCCTACTCTTTACCGTAAAATGAAGTCGCGAAGTGATTCGGATCACAATGTTTGGATTTTAACGAGACTTAGAAACGACTTCATATACCAAGGGTCTCAAACACGCAGCCCACGACTCTCTGTGATGCGGCCCATAAGCATCCCGCGACTGCGAGCCCCCGTTCCCATGCCTCGAGCGCCGCATGCGCCATAAATAATACTTTTATATAGTCAATTAATTTCCGCTCGAAACGGAGCTCTGCTCAGATAACGTGTTCAAGCATTTTGCACTATTCTTTTCTATATATATATAAAGTATTGCTTTCTTTAAATATTCGCTTCTCAGCCCTTTCTCGTGTAAATCAACCGGAATGGCAATAGCATATACTACTAGGGTATACAAGTGCGAGCTCTTTGCTCAAGGAGACACCTCGGCTGCGTGAACACATCAGGAGCAACGGCCAAAGATAAAGCTATGAGCTCGGACTTCTACCGTTCAGACAATACCTTTAAAATGGGGAGTACTTATAATGCTGCTATATAAATTGTCAGAAAAGCGAGAACTGCCTCATGAAGAGGGAAGTTTTCTATGCCTGTTGAGCCTAGTTAATTGTGTGACAGGGGAAGGATGGTGTGCTTGCTTTCGTTCTATTGAAAGCTGCCAGTACTGTGGTATGGTGGTGTTTTAAATATTTTTATAACATCAGGCGTGGGCCCAAAGTAGTCGTACATGCAAAGAAAAGCTAAAGAGGGCCTAACGATGAGCTTACAAAAAGCAGAAAGCATACTGATTCCTTGTCTAAAAAATCTCTAGGGTGTCACTGGGACAGTCAGCTGCTTTGTAACGGGGAACACCAATGCTGTTTGTTCATTTTTTTTTGTCCCAAAAATATCAAAATCATGCCCCAGCCTCCATTGGCCCTTGTCCTTTCAGGGGTGGACTATCTGGCTCCCACATTCGAAATCAGTTTGAGACTCCTGTCATATACGATGTTGTAGAGGACTGGTTCAGACGTTTCCGTTGACTGCGCTACGCTGCGTTGCATTGCTTTGTTGCCATGACAATGCGTAGTAGCGTCTGGTCGTAAGCAGCCGTAACGTTGACAATCGTCCTAAAAGCGGTAAAAAAAAAAAAGTCCCACTATATGGAAAGTGTTTCCGTAAAAAGAGCATAATTTCGAATAGATGACATGGCGCACCACGATGAATGAGACGTGGAGATGTGCGGATAACGTAAGCGGCCTGTCTGTAGAAAAGACCGTTTTCTCGGTCCGCTCGCTGTTTCAACTCCCCTGAAGGCATCGGTCGTTGGGCTGACACGCCAGACTCGGGTGTTTGTTGTACTTTTGTTTTATTCCTCAAAAACATGGGTCAGACTTGCTCCGATTCACGTTACGGTGTCCGCTCCGCCGAAGTGCTCGTGTGGGTATCGCAAGTCCGGGCACACACTTATTCTCGTCTCGGTAGTAACCCTCGTGAGATCTTGAACAGGGTCCGGAATCAACCGCGTTCTGCTGTGTCACGTTGTCTGGATGGTCGTCACACAACGTTATGTCGGTACATGCGTACAGTGGAGCGCAGAGTTCGGGATGGAGGAAATGCCAACTTTGCTGGAGGCGCCCCATTGAATGGCGCAGGTATGGTTTTTTAATCTGAATGCGAATTTCGTTGCCCCAACGCCAAGTTCGGAGCTAAGTCAATTTTGGCCTTAATAATCTGACTATGTACTCTGCCCCTATGCAGCCTGGTATATTTTTTGCTTCGAGTAATGCTTCATTCAACCATCGCCGTCTTTTTTTCCCCTTATGATAAGTGTCTTAATTGTGTGTATTTAATTTATTTCTTCAAACACTGGCGTCCCGTACAAAAAGTGCCTAAATAAAAATTCTGATATTTTTTATTTTATTTTAGACGCTGCAAACATACACCTCTTATTGGTCGTCATTTTTTCGTAATTTGGTTCCAAATCAAAACAAATGGTTAGCTAAATTTTTTAAATATAAATTTTGATTATAATTAACCGGGTGGCTTCAGCATGACTCTGGCAGTAGGCGAAAACTACGGCCCCAGAGATCGAATTAGAGTGGTTTACGTGACAGTTCTCTAGAAGGTATGCACACCGACACGGACGTTCTCACGTCCATGCCGGGGCTGCATCTTTCGCCCTTTGCCAAGTTCGTGGCGCAACCTTAATTCTCCCTAAACAAACAAGAAAACAAAAAAACTCGTGTACTGTTTGTTTTTTGTTTGTCTTTTTTTACTATGGTTACGAGGCAGGACGGTCCCAGGTTACCACCAGCGCTGCTGCTCACTCCAAATTTCTCCTCCTCGGCAGTGAAGCGCCATGCATAAATAAAGACTTTACCTCGCTCTAGATAAACAGGTAAACGTCACTACGGCAAATGTCTTTTCGCGAAGACGGGGCGACGCGCGCCGGCCGTCTTCGGCGATTATCGTTATTGGGGCAAAGGGAGAAACGGTCTCGCTGATTCTTACGATCCACGGAAACATTTCACTCCGGTTTGACGCGGTAGCTTATACGCAGCCATTCGGAATATTGAAGCCGCTCGCTCGGTCCGCTATTACCGTTCCGCTGCCGACGATCCCGTAAATCGCAACGGACGCGGCCGCCCGCTACGGCCTCGAAAACCAGTAACACGCGCACTTTGAATTAGTGTAATGTCTTGCGGAAATCGCGTCGCGGACGATGATGCTTGAATTCGCCCGAGTTGGGCCGCCTCGTAAGAGGCCTTCATTTTATAATAAGCCGAGACGCGAAACAGTCGCCGGGAACCGGTTGTAGTTCTTCGCTTTACGAGCGTTAATGCGTAGCTTTCGGTTCACCTGGGAGCTTTCATTCTTTGCAGCACGCTGCAGAAGAGCAGCGTATCGGGGTTACTTCGAACGTGTGGTTTGGGTCGCGGTCCGCGGGCACTCAGTTGGGCAGAGAATCGAATATGGCGTGTCAGTGCTAGGACGGTCGTCCTAGCCGGTGTCCCGTTGTCCTTCGACCTTGGAAGGTTGTCCCACTCCTCATGTTCACGTCAGGAAAGCTTCTCGGAAAGATACGAGCCCACGTTCGTAGCTGTTCCTCGGGGAGAAACCGATGCGAACTACGCGGTCCACTGTACGTTTGTATCGCCGCTGCGGACACACTTTGCCACACTTCGAACAAGCGGAACGGAGACAATATCGCGGCGGTCCACGTATAGTCAACCCAAAGTGTGTGGAACGCAAGCAGACATGCACACTGATCTCGATATGTTCCGAAACGTCATTGTATTATTGCCAAATAGTATAGTACACAGAGACAGTATAGTTTGAATGGCAACAAAAATAAGTGGTAATACGCGGGACTCCTACGCGCTCAAGTGCACTGCGTAGCGCTCTGTCGTGCCTGGGCTTTGGCAACGGCCAAGTACGTCTCTTGAGCAAATAAGCCACTTTGCATTTGGAAGGGGCTTCGTCGCCGGGGGCGGGGAATCGTCCCTTCTGCGCGCTTTTGTGGCGCGCCGATTGCGCCGGAGCGAAGTTGTCACGAGCTACACACTGCGCTGACGTGCACGCGCTCCTAAACGAATACAATTAGTGCTGGTGCACAGCCACTGGATCCGCGCGTTGCTGGTGCTTTGACCCCCGCCCCGTCGCGAATGTGTCGGCGATCCTCGAAAAGTATTAACTCGCTCACCTACTTTGTACTAATGGAGGCAGGGTCTTTCGACATCCTGATTGAGGGACTGTCGCGAAGGGGTGTGGGTCATTTTGGCTGAACAGCTGCGACCTTTGAGAGGCCGTTACTGTTTAGTCATTTATCATGTGTAACCACCCCCACTTTTTTCTTAAATTTAATGAGGACAGTTCCCGGATCAGTGGTGCCGAAAGGCTGTGATATAGAGGCTTTGTGAAAAGTAAGCTTATCGCACCTAGCGTCGTGTGTAGCACCTTAAAAGTGAGTTAAGGCGGTTGGTAGGGTCCTTGGGTAGGAAGGATTGCAAAAAGTGCGGTGTGTGATTCTGTGGTGCAGCAGCGCTTGTATAAAAGATCGCGCGCTAGAGTATAGGCCATGTCGTTCTGTTGGGTGTACTTACTTACACGTGACACGCTGCCTGTTCGTTTGGTCGCGACACTCCGAACAGTGCAGCGCGTAGCACCAAACGATACGCTGTATCTACATAGTTTTGTCGCTCTTCCGCGCGCTTCTTGTTATAAAATATTAATTTGTATCCATCTGTGCGAAACGAGACCGTTCCTTTCTCTATTACCACTCCAGCTGACTCTTTTCTTATCACTAACAAAAATACAGCTCGAGCTGGTAATCAAGTTCCTGTAGAACAGACGGGGTTGACACACGGTCACGCGTCGTGAATGGGCGAGTACCAGTTAAGCGCAACACTGTAAAATATCGTCCGGGTCGTTTGCATACAGCAATTCTATGTTTATCCACCTTCAGTCTATTAGGAACCTTCTCGTCCTTGCGTTCGTGCTCAACGTCCGCGTGTCGATTTCTAACGGTTTAGCGTATCGAGTCGGACGAATTAGCCGCTTTCACTTATTTGTACACGTCACATCTTTTCCTAGCTTGCAGCTGTGGTCGGTCTTCAACTAAAAAAAAAAATTACTTGTTGAATATTCTTAGAGTACCGTCGCAGCGGCGTCGGCTTGAAAATTGAGTTCCTTCCGCGTTATGCCCATTCATTCGCGTCACTCCTATGTTCATAAATCGTGACTAATATATATATATATATATACCTAACCTACCACCCTTGGAGGCGCCTTGCTGCGCGCTGCTTGTTTGAATGCGCTTTAACGATTGTATAGTCATCCTGTTCCGACGTGAGGCTGTGGCAGAGAGTATACGCGACCGAGCCGTCTCTTGTAGCTGCTGATGGGATTCTTGTCGTGAAGACGCAAATGGTGCGCATCGAATCGCCAGCTAACTGCAGAACCGTTGGAGTGAAAAGAAATCGATGGGCAATCATCGGAAACGAATTACGAAACAGTGGCTTTGTTTATCTTTGATGAACCCGTCACACAACGCCGGTATAGCGTTAAGTACAACGCTGTATGAAGTTTTTT
Organism: Ixodes ricinus; assembly: GCA_037355805.1. NCBI lineage: Eukaryota > Metazoa > Arthropoda > Arachnida > Ixodida > Ixodidae > Ixodes > Ixodes ricinus. The sequence goes on along the minus strand of JAZHYW010028402.1, from coordinate 19,336 downwards.
TTTGTTTTGTTTTCGGCATTGGGTAAACGACGCTGCGTGAAAAAGGACCTCTATTCGATCACATGATCGGTGTTTGGCCAGCGGCTTGCTAACAGCGGCGGACCATTCTACTTCCCCCCCCCCCTCGGCGTGCGTCACGGTTCTGAGCCAGTGTGGCGATCGCTAAAATTCTCTTGCGGTAACCTCAACGCTGCTGCGGCGTACGATCGAGGAACTCTGTTTCATCGGAAAGGGAACAATAATCGAGTTTGGTGCTCTGGGAATATCCAGCGATTTTAAATCTAATCATGTAACAAGCTTTTGTGATGAGTCCGCGGCGTCACTCATTCAAAACGGGTACCGTCGAAAGCAAGATTGTTAATGCATCGGAATTAGTTCTTGTTTTTCCTCCGCATTATCTGCCTTTAATCGAGATTTTAGGTGCGCACCTCATACTTCGTAAGACAAAACAAAAGTATATATATATATATATATATATATTAGTCACGAATATGGGCTGATTTTGCCGCTTGCTGAACCACAGACCAGTATGTCATGTTTGTAAGCAGCAGCGAAAACGACGGCCAGGAAACAATTGTTGGTCACGGAATGTAACAGCTGAGCACGCTCCGGGTTCACCAGCCCTGAGTCCATCGTACGTCTGCCTGTGCTGTGTATGCGTCTATTTTTTTTGTCTTTTTCTACGTGCCGCACTGTTGTGTTGAGTGCTTTGGGGTAATTAATCCTCTAGAACTACTAGCGGCTAGAAAGGTGGTATTACATTTGGGCTGCGGAATATATACGCAACACCTTGGGGATCACACGTACAACTGTGCCAAACTGTAAATTTGCATTTTGGACCTGGAGGCGATCGGACACATTCAGGTGTCCATTTGAGTCAACTTTCAATGCTGCAGGATTTTTTTAAACACTCTTTTAAGGTATTCTAAAGGAAAGTACTTTCGAAATACTTTGGTCATTTACATAAATACAGCATCCACGGGACAGCACACGGGTAAAGGGCTAGAAACTACGCCCACATTGGCACAGGATTAGAGAACACCGTCGCTAGGGTGTTCGCAAATTCACTCTATTCTGTTTCGCGCCGCCTCCGTAAAAATTTTGCAGCACAACACCGGAGGTAATATTTGTACAAGAGGAAGAAGATTCCCGCTTCGCAACCGTCCGACTGGGATCTCTCGCGACGCTCATGCAACCTGTACGTTCTCTCGGGGACGAAGACACAGACACGCACACAAAGGGGCACTTGACGTCGGAAGGAAACGCATACATACGAACGCCAGAAAGCAACATCGGTATATAGTTTGTACTTGCGTAGAGCTCACCTCCATCATCCAACCTACCTTCTGTTCGAACGACACTCTTTTCCTTCCAAGACTCGGACAGTTGTTTTCAAGAATAAACTTTGATTGTGGAAGGGGCAGAGTTGTATGTTCCTAAACGTCTCAACAAAATTCGATGTTTGAGGGAAGGAGATATGCAGAGGGATCCAACTCTAAAAATATGCGATCTAACGTAATTGATGGAGCTACAAATGTCGCTGCCTTTGAGGAATAATGAGGTTGAGGGGCAGGTGGCGACCTCGACGATATATTTTTCTTTAGGATTTCGTACTTTTTGTCGATTTCCAGCGCATTTTCCGTCTTTCACTGCTTCGTGTTTTCACCGGCGTGGGTTGGTAATGTTCGTTTCGCTTACGAATAAACGAGTCACCCAGCCGTAACAGCTGTGCTCACAACGCGAAGTGCCGTCGATTTCGTAGAAAGCACCAATACGGTGAGAGTGCGGGTAAGCCAATTCACCAGGGGTCATCACCCCGAGGTTTGTCTTGCGTTTCTTATTAGGGGCTCTTAACGTGCTTATACTGTGTGTGCACAGGATCTCCCTCAGAATTCGTCCTAAGTATGATTTTTTATTAGTGGGTGAACCTTCATTAAGCTCGAGGTTTATGTAAACCGTGCTTTTGTTTTAACTGTTAACTGTGTCAAACCAAAATTCAATACTCCACTAAAAAATAAAAAAAATATTAACAGAAAAGGATAAAGTCGACATTGTCTTTGTTTTCTTTTTTTCTTCCGAGCAACCAATGGTGCAAGACTGCACGAAATGCCATCACGTGTGCAGTAACGATATGATAAATGTTCGAGCAGTTATTTTTAGGCTGCTAAAACAAGCATTACTAAAGATATGAGCGGGATGCTTTCATTTCAATTGGAACAAACTGACATGAAAAAAAAAGTATATATATATATCGGTTCTAGAGATGAACAAAACTGCTTTTATAGACAAAAACGCAAGCAGTCTGATTGAAAAAAAAAGAAATCACAGTGTGGCGGAGCGGAATGCGCCAAATTCTCCAGTCGATTTGTCTCAAGTTTCGCCGTTCTTTACAGAAAATTGACTGAACTCGAACCGACAATGGTTTTTCTCACTTAGCAAGAACTGTTGCGGACTATTTTGGGCGACAAATGTTGTTTTCCATCATTCTAATCTTCTTTCTTGTCTTTTTTCTTTAAAATTCCAAACTCTGTTTTAAATTGCTACTAAGTACATGGCCTTGCGCTGTCTGCGGGCGGCTAGGAACTATGTCGTGGAAAAAACTTATTATCGAGTGCGTAGCTTGAATAGAAGCTTTCCGTGGTGTTGACTTCAAATATTTTCTTTTCGAAATAAACCTTTAAAGTATTTAAAGTTGAATAAAAAAATTGTACCAAGTGTGTTCGTATATAAATAAAACCATCCAGCATCTTACATCATAATGCATACCTCTCAGTTAAAATGAGAGCTATGTTGAACCACTAAGCGGAGACGATCGAAGTTCTTTATCGAATATTCTGATTACCCTTTCTATTAATGTGCTCGATTAATTATAGATGCAGGATGCAGCTATCGTCGGTTGCTATATTATATTTAAAACAGTGTCGTATTGACTCGGATTGGATTTTAAGAAGTATCCAGCCAAAATTTGTGGAAATATTAATTGAGCCTGCACCACCTCATAAATCTAATGTTAAAATTAAAAGTGGATTTTTTTTTCAGGTTGGGAGGGAGGGGTGTTGCTGTCGCAAGGCATATCGGAATCAAACCTGTTCCTTCATTCTTACACGTGACTCGCTCGCAGAGACCATATCGGTCATGTATCTTTCTAGCCGCCAGAAAGAACGGCCTGCGACACGAACGGGCTGTTCTTACGACGGTGCAGGTAAGGGTGATGACGACAGCATCCGTCACTGCGCGACAAGTGCGACGTATCTTTAGTCACACAGTTGACCGAGGTGCCAAGAGTCACGAGGCAGTTCTCACCCATCCGCTTACCTCTAGATTTGCTGGAAACATTGGCCACCGAGGTGGCGTCGTCGTAAGCACTCGCTTTCGACGTGCCCCGTGCCGCCCGGCTTCCCTGTCTTCCCCATACCCCGGGAAGCGATGCCCCCGACGGAGCTCCCCGCCCTAGGGAACATGCGAGGGGACCGCATGCCCTATCGACCCGAGGCAACCAAAGCAGCAGCGGTGTGCCGCTCCTATACGACCGAGACACGCAGGACCATCAGATTGCGGGCATAGAGCTCGGGCTGTCTCGTGCACTCGGAGCGGTCCCAGTGGGCCGAATTGCGCCTCTGGCCGGAAAAGGCCGACGCGGGATCCAAGCACTGGCCACCGTTCTGAGATGCAGGACAGCGACAGGGCTGCTGGCGCCCGTCGAAGCCCTCCTGCAGCGCCGCGAAGGGCAGCACGGGGTCCCTGGGAGACGGCACGTTGTACACGCGGCTGTAGCGCTGCGCCTGGGCCTGGGCGGCCGGCGCCGGCTCGGCCTGCATCGAGTAGCGGGGCCGTCGCAGGTGACACGCCTCGCGGGCGCGGCAGCAGAGCAGCAGCAGGAGCACGCAGGCGGCCATGGCTGTGACGGCGAAGTAGGCCCGACTCACGACCACGCCCAGGAGCAGGCCCAGGCGAGGCCACGGCGCCGCCGAAGCCCACGCACAGCACCGTCGAGATGGCCTTGCTCGGGGAGTTGCCGATGGAGGCGACCCCGCCGCCGCCGCTGCCACTCCGGATGCCGATCATGGCGCTCCGCTTAGCGCGGCGGCCGGCGACGTCGCGGGTCGCCCGAGCCTCCGCCGGGCCTGCCCCGACTGCGGCCCGTCGGGCCTTCACGTCCTTCCCTACGGACGCAGTGGGGAACCTTGTAGGCGAGCGCCGAGGCCGCCCTGTCATCCACACTGCGTGCAGGAAAAAGCCGTCATGCCCATCGGGGTCGGCCAGAAATGAGCCGCGGTCGACCAGTCAGAACCTCTGTCAAATACCCCACGGGACTTCCGAGGAAATGTTTTGTTTTGTTTGTTTGACACGAATACATTGTGGCAATTAACGCAAATTTACTTCTAGGTCTATGGCACGGTTGTTCTTAATCTTCGACAGAAATGTTCACGTATACTCGACAGACAGAGCACGCGACTAAACAGGCTACTACTAACAGACGGACGAACTCTGCCAATTTTTGACCAGTTAAAGTGGCGAAAAAGTTTCGAGTATGCACGCCATCCCGCTCGTCCTTTTAAAAGGAGATATTTTCTTTCGCTAAAATCGTTCGTACATACCCCCTCCCCCGCCCTCTTCCATTTTGCCGGATAGACAGAGGAAAGTCCGTTTTCCTTCGGCACAACCAGACAATTTGAAGCAGTGCAGAACGGCGTAAAAAGAAGACTTAAACGTACAAAGTAGAACACTTCAAAAGAGGGAACAAAGAGAGACGTGCAAGAACGTCGCTAGAGACTACGGGGCAAGGATTCATTGGCAAGACGTGAAAGCGTCGGGTTTGGAAGTCCCTGGCAGTGGAAGCAGGCTCCGTTGCATATTTTATGCATGCACTTCTTTTGGGTCGCTCATGGAGCGGACAATATATGTGAAACGTTCGTGACCTTTCTCAAGTGCCGTGCGGGAAACACGGGGAGCAAAAAAAATATTAACGAACAAAGAGACGGCACATTATTTCGTCGCGTCCTTGCTCGTGGACAGAAGACTCGCGGGAAAAGAAAAGCGACCCCGCAGGAGAAGCTGGGAGAGCTCGCCTCATTCGATTCTTCCACTCAAAGTGGGTCGACAGTCCGTGTTTCGTCCAGATAAAGGAAACAGTCGGACCGCCGTGAAGCTTCGGGGAAGACAGTAGATTTCACGTCAGTCACGCAGAGGGTTAAAATGGGGTTCATTTGATATCTGCGCACTCGAACACTGTCGTCTCCACGGAGCGCAGACCGCGTTAAGGCTGGACTCCATGGAGCGAATACGCTGCGAAAGATCAGCGAATTTCGCCCGGCAATGTTGGCTCTGCGCGCGGCGCAACAGTCGCTGTTCTGATCGACGCCGCGCGCAGAGCCAACGTTGCCAGGCGAAATGTGTCGCTTTTTCGCGGCATATTCGCGCGGCGCCAGCACAGCGAATGTGTTAAAGTTCGTCGGTTGTTCGCCGCGTATTCGCTCCATGGAAGAGGAGTCAACCGAATAACGGGATACGGATAAGTTTCCAGCAGGACGTGCGCTATCTCTGAAAAGGATTTCTTCAATATGTATATGTTCTAGCTTGGACAAGTTTTTCTGACCTAAACTTTGCTCCATGTTTCATCATGTTGCATTGGTTGGTATGCCACGTGGGGACGCCTCGTAAAGCACGTAGTGACCTCGCACGTAGCTACGAATGTTTTTTCTCCCCTCCCTCTCCCCTTTGCAAAAAAAAAAGCAACAAAATGTGACTGTCAAGACAAGTTATTGCAGTGAAGTAGCACCCTGCCAGCTCCAATGCAAATTAGGTGTGGTTACCAAGCATCTTTACGTTCGCTTCTGATCCTCTAGGCATGTTTGATGTGTATACAATATAAAAACCCTATCAGCTGATTGACACATAACGTGCTAGAGAAGCAGAAGCATCTAATATAACTAGTTTTCGGATAAATCAGAAAAACTCCGAAAAACACCCGCCGGTAAAATTTTGGTCAATTCGGAATTTATCCGATAATCTCCAAATGTTTATGTGACAATGCCCCCCCCCCCCTCGCAAAAAAAAAAAAAAGTAAAATACTTTTTTTTTTACGATTTGATGAGCACAGGGTTACTGTTCATAAAACAAAAAAAAACACCATAATTATCTTTAAAATCTCGGACAGTTGTCAAAAAGGGGCGTCGTCGTGTTTCTTCCACCCAGTCTCAGGTGGTCTAACAAAATGGTAAACCTACACCAGCTCGCCTGCGCCCTAAGTGTTTTTTTTTTTTCAAAAGGAGTCTTGCCGCTTGTCTCGTCAAGGTTGATTCAGGGCAACAAGTCATTGTACATTCAGGTCACGACAAAAGCCACTCTTTTGGTTTCCAGTTTGGGCCATGCGATTTTTGATTTAGAGAAAGGGGAGGGTATGTTTTTGTAACAGTGAAGGCTATGGACCATAGAGATTGTGTAAAATAGGGAAGAGGGGCAGTTCAAACTTCTCTATGACATCCTTAACCACTCCACCTCGCGCGGCTGCGGGCTAGATTGGTGGAATACGATGGGATGACTACGAACTTCCTAGCGACTACCTCCGGGAATTTATTCATTTTAAGGTATCGACGTTTATCCAAACAACACCTGTGTGCGACTTTTGTCGTGGGACAAATCAGTATTTCCAATGGCAATGGCACCAACGCCAAGTTCAACTGAAGAAATTATAATTGATACAAGCGCGTTTTATTTTTAATAAAAAACACTGCTATATTAAGCTCCGAACTTCGCACAATTGGGAATCGAACAGATATAAACTCCGATAAACTCCGAATCTTCGGCAAAATATAAACTCCGAAAAACACCCTCCGAATCTGACGAAAAATAAACTCCGAAAACCCGGAACCCTAAATATAACCTAAGATGGCAAAATAAAATAAAAAGTAAATGTGTTTTCTATTTTTTGCTTAATATATGAACTTTGTTTCTTTTACTGTACACCGATAATATTTTTCTTTGCCAAATATAAAAAATGATTAGTTAGAACAAACATAGCTTGACTAGTCATGTTTTTATGTATTTTGTCACAATCGTGTAGATTTTAAACAGGGACCTTGATTTCTCTTGCTTTCCGCATAAATCTTGAGAGCACGTCGTTTATCCTTGCTGGCGCCCTGTAGGTGGACATCAGGATGAACCCCGTTAAAACTTTTCAGCGGTACGATTTCGTAGATAAGTTTTCAGCCTCAACATCAAGAACGCTTTGAGTGCGGGCGTTGGGACACTGAATTCGTTTTTGAGTTTGTTCTTGAGGATAATTATTCTCGATGGTATCATCTGCTGATAAGTACGAGTACGAACCGGGCTTTGCAACGTCAGAAACCAAGGAAACAACTCGATGATGCCGTTGGCGACGTTGACGTAGAACGATAGAAATGCGATTGACACAGCTGTGGCGACGCAGTCGAAATGTGAACATGAAGATAAGGACGGCGTGGGCTCTATTCTACGAATGACCAGGCACGAGTTCGTAGCTTTGATAAGTACCTTGGAAGCGCGTGCTGTTACAAAGTCAAGTGGTTGTTGTAGAATAACGGTTATGAAGAAGATGATGACGAAAGCATTTTGTTTATGTAGAAAATGGTATAGAAAGTTAAGAAAAAAAAATGCTCTAACTTTTTGGTTTTCCCCAGAATTATTACGCACGTTAATTGCGAAACCTCTTAAACTGTAAAGTAATTATGTTGTATGTCTGTTTATACAGCCTGAAGTTAGTCTGCCTCAAGCGCGGTACGACCGCCTGCCTGGGGTCTTTAACGTGCACCACGCAGTAGTGATACACGACCGCACGCCGGTACGATGCTCATCCAGATCGAAACGAGCAGGGTTGTGGATTGAGCCCAGAAAGTTCTGCAGCGCGAGCTTTCGCTCCACGCGTTCCGAGCTGTGGTGCGCTTACACAGTCGGCCACAAATCCCCCTCTTTTATATTGTCTTGAGTGTATACATTCAACGAGAAAACAACGGCAGACGGCAGGTATGCCTTTCCATTCGGCCTTCCAGATTTCCGACACCCCCTCTTAGCGCAGTGATTTTTGCACTAACGAGAAGAGCTAACATAACGCGGGGACATGTAAGATGGAAATGAGAAGACGGAGAAGATAGCAAGAAAGATTCTAGAAGATCGTGTTGAGGCGACCTTAGCGGTTTCCGTGCACACGGAGCGGGAGTGTGCGTGCTGGAGCTAGAGGAAGGCTTTTCTCGCGTGGACGAGAGATAGCGAATGTATCTTAACTAAAATTAAATCTTCAAAGTGGAGATTTTAGCAGCTGCTGTATCAGCGCCCACTACCCTAGATTATAGATTAAAGTGAAGATAAATATGCAGTGTTTTTTTATTCATTTAGTTAAGCTTTACACAGACTGTTAAAAAAATTAATCTGTAAAACCCTAAAAAAAAGAGAGAAAAAAACATGTACACATATATAAACAAACTTATAAAAATATATTACATATCACGATTGCTTAGCTTGTCTTCCTTTTTGGTAGGGGCCCTGGGGACAGGTCTAGATGTGTTGTTTCAGACATTAAAACTCAGGAAGAAAATGTCCGTCTCTGGTTTCTATAGTTGGAGCAAACACGGTGGGTGAAGTTCGAATCGTAGTTTTGCTTGCCACTCCGTTATGTTTATTCGGTTGTATTGCCAATACCGTAATGTCGCTGTAGGGCGCTCAACGTCTACTTAATGTTACGGGGATAGTGAAGAGTGCCGCTGTGCTAATAGAGAGTTTCGGTATATCGTGTTTTCAGGGCATGCTGTTTTTAGCGAGAGCTCGCGCTGCCACTTGGATGCATGCTCTGAAGCGCACGCCCGTTGCGGTAGCGGTCCTTTGAAAACGATCTACAAGAACTTCCTAATAACTCGTGAATTTGTATTAGTGTAGCACGTGCGTACGAGTAATAGTCATTAGAGAGTTTTAGTAGATCGTTCCGATACCTCCGATACCCCCGATAACGATACTATATATGTAAGCGCAAAGGCGGAGGCAGAGTATCGGGTATCGTTATCGGAGTCATCGGAACGATCTACTAAAACTCTCTATTACTTTATTTGGTCACGTGATGTAAGACAACTTACGTCGTTGCAAAAAGCATAGAGCGTCAAGGGCTGTATATACTCCGACGTTGAGCGCAGTGAACGCGGCGTAGCGCAGAACGCGCGCCTTTCATTGGCCGGCAACCAGGAACTCGAGAGCTGTGGCCAATCAATATCTGCGCGCGCTACGCTACGCCGCGCCCGTCGACGTTACGTTGGAGTATAAACGTGCCTTCACTCCTAGTCTACGTACGTTTTTTTTTTCATTCTTTTTTAGAGGAGTCAACGTTGAGTCTCCTTTCGTCATCGTCCGCTTCGTCATTGAAACTCTTATGGCCTTCATTTGTCCTCATCGATATGCAAGGAATCGGGTCTTGAAACTTTTGTACATTTCTTCGAGCAGACAAATGCACCTCCCAAGGCGCGACAAACGCCCAGACTCCTTCGCGTCCGATCTCTCCTTTTCGCGAGAGATTTCGGCATAACCTTTGTGCCTAATCATTTGGGTTCTGTGTATGTTTACAGAGCGGGAAATCAGCCCCGTCTGCATTATGTCTCCGCTGTAGGTGAGAAATTTAGTCAGTGCAGTACGACTGCTAACCCGAGGGTCTTTAACGTGCACTACGCGACCGCACGCCGGTTTACGATGCTCATCCAGGTCCAAACGGACAGGGCTATGGATCGAACATTTTGTATACCTCAAAACTTCGCTGGCGTCGCGTAAATCAGCCTGAAAATCGGGCATTTCATTGCGCCGCAACGAAGTTGCCCTCACGCTCTGGCCCGAGAGTGCAGATCACTCCACAAAGTTTCTTTTTTTGCCGAGTCGTGGATTAATACTCGACGCTGCCGCTTCGACCGAGCAAATTCCGCGGGAGGGGAGGAACGCCGCTCTTGCGTATACCATGCACGCTCGCGGGGTTCACGCGGGTATATGCGCCTTTCGAGCAGCGACCGCTCTAATGAAACGGTCATTGTTTCTTTTTGGCGGAACATAGGCAGAAGCGACGACGCGCTGCCGGCAGACATTCATTAGCGAGCTTTAGCCGCCCATTTGAGCGCGGCGCTCTACCAGTGGCATAACGATGCGTGCTCGCCGCAGCCCTCTCCGGGAATGCGCGCGGTCGTTTGTGGCGGCAGCCTCTATGAACTGTAACGCTTGGTCCCGAACTGCGAAGCTTGCGCTGAGCGCTCTCCGGAGTTCGGGAGAATCTGGTACCGGCGGCACGTATATTCATCTCGGAAGAAACCGGAGACTTACAAAAAAGGAAAGCACCGGTGCACCTATAGAATGAAGCCTGCGTTGTGTTCAGCGTTCTCTCCCGTAACGATTCAAAACAACGACAGCGAAAAACTGGACGCCCGCTTTTCTAGATTAGCATCGGTGGCACTAGTGTTGCGCAGCTAACTTCACTACAATTTTTAAGAAAATAATCGTACGAAAAAAAAAGAAGATGTACTGCGTTAGAAGCGGCAGCCAGTCGTCTGAAATGTTCAAGATTTTTGCCACAGGTAGTGAAGGGAGGGGAGAGTGTAATACCCATAGTTTTACAACGCACTTCAGAGGCCTTCCGAACAAAGGCCTTTAAGCCTGGTTCACATGCAGCGGTTTTGGCCCTAGAGCGGCGCGATTTCTGCCGTCGCGGCGCCCTGTCTGTCTATGCTGGAAAAAGCGGTGGAAAAACTGCATCGTGGCGTCTCCGGTGGGAGGAGCCTAATCTCCATCGCCAACAAACTACATCAGAAGAGAACTGCACCGTGACGTGTCCGGTGACGTCGCTGAACAGTGGCGATTGAGTTGAAACTACATCGTTTTTCCCCTACAGGGAATTTCCGAAGAGTCTCCGAGTAGGCTAGCGCACACCAGCTCGGAGCACGTGGAGCGAAAGCTCGCACTGCAGAACCCAGGGATCCTGAGCATCGTATACCACCAGCTTCTCAGCGGGCATTCAGTGGGTCGGCTGTTTGTCGCCATGACATGACCTTTGTGCCCTGACATCATGCTCGTATACTCAAGGGTGTTACTTTTTGTACTGACACTCTTTTCGCCGTGTGTTATTCTACTGAGTTTTCAGCCATCCCAGCGGGCGATTTTCTGCTTGTTGTTGTGTTGTGTTTTAGCGGTCGTAGTTTGTAAGTGTTCCCCAGCGATCGCGCACGACGATTATTGACTCCCTGCTCGCTCGAGCGCGTCGTGCTGCCGAAGGTGGCACTCACTGGGGGCCATAGTTTTGTCCGCTCCTGCGTAACGCGAGCTTACGATTGGCTTCCACCACTGGCTTCCACAACGCTTCTGAAACGTTCATTGCGCACCACTAAGATTGTAATTCTTGAAAGATAAGTGGGGGCTCGTTCTGAACTTGCGTTATCGTGGCGAACTCCCTTTTCGGCCGGCAACTTTATGAATGTGTATTAATATTTGCTACGCAGTTGTTTTGACGCCTATGAGAGGAAAGCCTGTAAAACAGCCGTAGCACCTTACCTGACTAACTGGATCTCTCGCGACTAGGCCAGTCGGCCGTTTTGGCGATACCGCAGTACGAACTTGGCGTCACACGGCGACTATGCAGCTGATCACAAGGGTTGTCATCAGTTTCCGGTTTCACCGTAGACCCCCGAAACAAAACTCGGGCATAAGAAAGCTACAAAATCACACAAGACATCGAAAAGAATTGACACCTCGTAATTCAGGGACACTTCCCTCACTAGAAACAGTCGTAACCATAAAATCGAGAGAAAAATGTAATGTGTAATCACGTGTAATCACAACCGAAACGAGTGTTTATTAAGGAAAAAAAGAGACAAGACGGAAAAAAATAAAACAAGAGTAGGAACTTCCACGGTCAACTCGCGTGAACTAGGAGTAGACGAGTGGTGGTAGCTGTTAGTGATGAGATACTCTCTTTGAACGTTAAACCGTTGATAAGAGCATATACACTCCAATGCATGGTCGTGATTGGCAAAACTCCGCAGCAGTTATCTTCTTTTTTTCTCGTAAAACTCCAACATGCTAGAAACCTCCAATTTTATTTTTTCTTTACTGCCTCTAAGTACACCTGGAGAACAAAACAAACAAACAAACCTGCACACTGCGCGCGTAAGTTACGTGCCAAAAATTCTTGTTATCATCCAAGAAGCATACCAGCGCAAAAAGCAAACTCCACGCTCTTTGAAATTCACATCGCTGGGAAGAATGCACACAAGAATGAGGAAATCGCCTTCATACTCTGCGCTTATCGTTTCAGGCACATGACAGCTAGATACATAAGTAGAAAAAAAGAAGAAAAAAAAAGAAAAAAGGAAAAGCGAGGGAAAAAGTACACGCGTTCAATGTTATGTGGTGGAGGTTGTAAGAGAATGAGGGAAAGAAAGTGAAGGAAGAAAAGAGAGAAAGGAAGAGATAAAGAGAGCGTAGCCAAATACTTTACTGGTGTAGGCATGGAATTTCATTTGCAAAATGTTCATGCCTCCCTCCGTCCTGCGTTCAGAGCGCGATTTCTATTTTCTTTTTATTCCCAAATGGCTGTGGTCGCACTCCACGTTTTCAATGGCATTACAACGTGCGCTGCGCTTATCGAGAAAAAGAAGCGAGCTTGGTAGGTAAAACTAAAACGCAAAGAAAAAAAAAGAAAAAAAAGAAGAAGAAAGGAAGGGAAGACACAAAAAGAGTCACTAGAAATGCGAGTTTTCGTTCTTTATGTTAAACACTCTTCTGTCGGTCGTGTCTCCCAGCAGCTCAGTTCCAGAGTTGCGGTGTTTCACGGGCAATTTTCAAAGGCTTTTGGAACAAAGGCCTTTAGAGAATCGGCGAACCAGCGCATGCCAAGGGGCACGCGCAAAGTGAGGGCCGCGAGCTGATTCGCCAATTTTCTAAAGCGTGTTTCACATGCAGCGATTTTGGCCCTAGAGCGGCGCGATTTCTGCCGTCGCGGCGCTCGTGCCGCAGAACCGCTGGTGCTGGCCAGTCTGTCTATGCTGAAACGCAAACTCAAAGATGTGGAAAACTGCATCGGGCACTGATTGGCTATTCTTTCGGGTCACGTGACATGACGTTGAAATGTAGTTTTTCCTTATTCAGTCCATCTATGCTGGAACGCAAACTCAATGATGTAGAAAACTGCATCGGGCACTGATTGGCTATTCTCTCGGGTCACGTGACATGACGTTGAAATGTAGTTTTTCCCTATGCAGTTAGAGCTATGCTCGTAAAATGATGCAGTTGGCGGTGACGTCAAAATGTCGTCACGATGCACTTTGACGATGCAGTTAACTGAGTGGTCGAGACGAAGCCGGAGATCAATCTGCATCGTAAAAGATGGCGATCATATGCATCTCTACTGTTGGGTTCGCCAGCGGATCGAGTTTTTAGAGATCACCGGGATGCTTTCGAGACAAGCGATGCGAGGTTTGCGGGCGAATACCGGCTGACCAAAGGGGTGACTCGCTGGCTGTGCAACCAGCTTCGCGGAAAGCTCCAGCGGCGTCATGAAGGGCCCCGTGTGCTGACGGTCGAACAACAAGTCCTCGCAGCTCTGCGCTTCTACGCCGCTGGCTGCTTCCAGAGAACCGTCGGGAGCGGCGAAAACATTGGTGTTTACCAGTGCTCTGTGAGTCACGTACTTGTTGATGTCACCAACGCTATCATCGATTGCCTCGGATCGAAGTGGCTGTGTTTCCAGCAAACTCAAGCAGAGAAAGCGCTCACAAAGAGAGTCCTTCGAGCGATGCAAGTTCAGTGGCGTGATCGACAAATATTCTAAATACTCTTACACGATTCAACACGATTGTGTTTTCATTTGAGTGCACCCCATATAAGCGATTTGGCTGAGCGAAAGCCAAGCAGGCAACGGTAACAGGCTTAAATTGAGCTAGTTCGTTCATACTTCAGGTAGGGAGAGAGAGATATACTTTATTTTAAAGCAACTACTTCAGGTAAGATTAGCTGAACTAGAATAAACATGCACATAAAGAAAAGACCATACAAAAATATGGGACTAACAACTGATTTTCTTTTTCCTCCTCTTCTACTACGAACCCAACTTGAAATATTATCTTTTCTTCTTTTTTGCTTCCTACTTCAACAAAAATGTAACCCCCGAAGGAACATTTTTTCTTTCTCGTGCAGCACGAGAGAAGTTGCACTAACGCAGTCAAACAAAGTCAAAAGTAAAATTTGTCGTTAGTTGCTTATACCGAAGGAGGTTAGTCTGCCTCAACATGGCGACATTGTTACCCACTGTAGATAAGAAATTTAGCCAGTGCAGTACGACTGCTAGCCTGGGGTCTTTAACGTGCGTCACGCAGTACTGATTAACGACCGCACGCCGGTATCATATTTAATATCGGTTTTAGAGGGAATCGCGGTTGCCCATTAGTGAAATATTTAGGCAGCGCTCGTATTTAGAATCTGCAAATCGATATATACTACTGTAACGCTTTCTAAATTTATCGTGGACAATGGCTAAGACTATCAACCAGTTAACCTGGAATGAGTTGTCCGCACATGCCTGGCACTTTCCTCTCGCGCGCGTGTGGATCACCGTTGAGCTTTCTAGCTCTGGCTCTGTCGGATGTTTACAGAGAGGGCTTACGGTTGCATCAGCGCCACGATTTCGTCAAGCTCGGGGATTTAAGGTCTCAAGTGCCGCGACGTTTGACAAGTTGTGCTTGCTCTGATCCCAAGTTAGGTTGGCGCGGAGCGCCGATCTGCCCGCAGGATCAGCGCTTGCGCAAAGCGGGCGACTAGCGCATTAGTCGGGCTTATAGGAGCGACTCATTTCACAATATTCTGCCGCGTACCTTAGCGAGTCAAGCATTCTATTATAATCCTGCCATTGCGAAGAATTGTGCCATTCGGGTCGTGGACGTGTGCGACACGAGCTTTCCGAGATCTGTATGGCGAACCGCTTTGCAAACTGTATTCAACGACTGCAGGAAAAAAATAAAATGAAGTAGAGAGACAGAGTGCAACAACTGTTGCTGCTCCAACTAATGCCTAATTAGTAATCACCGAACGTTAGTTCGCTAATAGAACGTTTCGTCATATGCCGGCACTTTCGTATGATTTCTGTTTTAGAGCGCAGCTCTTAGGCGCCCGTTTCCGGCTTGAGCGGCGTCGCCGTCGCCGTCGCCGTCGGCGTCGCCGTCGGCGTCGGCGTAACCGCGCGGTGCATGATGGGTAAATTTTCCCGCTAAATTTAGCGGAAAATTTTCTCCGCTAAATCTAGCGGAAAATTTTCCCCGCTAAATCTAGCGGGAAATTTTCCCCGCTAAATCTAGCGGAAAATTTTCCCCGCTAAATCTAGCGGGAAATTTCTCCCGCTAAATCTAGCGGAAAATTTTCCCCGCTAAATCTAGCGGAAAATTTCCCCCGCTAAATCTAGCGGAAAATTTCCCCCGCTAAATCTAGCGGAAAATTTTCCCCGCTAAATCTAGCGGAAAATTTTCCCCGCTAAATCTAGCGGGAAATTTTTTCCCGCTAAATTTAGCGGAAAATTTTCCCCGCTAAATTTAGCGGGGAAAATTCCCCCCCTCCTCGAGGTCACGTGACCCTTAGGCCACGTGACCTCCCTCTCCGAGGTCACGTGACCGCCCCCCCGTGCCTCCCCCTCCTCCTCAAGAGCTGCGCTCTAATTCGGCGTTACAGGGAGTTGTAAACGGCTTTCACTTTTTTATTAGCCATCACTCGTGTAACAACCCGATTTCGGATTAACGCTACCGATAAATAAACGAAGCGAAGAGTTAGGGGGACGAATTGCTTCGCAACTCGCGATTCTTCATTCTTTGCTGCGATAACTCTCCGCGATGTAAACGCTAATGTAAATATCAACATAACCGCTTAAACAACAGAGTAAACGCATGCATTGCGTCGTGCTGTCGCAGCGTATACGTGTTTAACCGTATGCGTTTCCTAATTTGATTTGCCTACTTTGCAGATAGCTGCTTGTAATGCGAGTGAGAGGGGGGGGGGCAAGTACATTGATTTTGTAAATTCGCTCGATCATCCGCTCGAATTTGTCCAAGCGTGCCACGATTTGTCAAACTCCACTCTATAAAAGGCGTTTGCGAATTCACTTTCCTGCAGAACACGAAGACAGCCAATCGCGGCGAAAAATGAAGGATGCGAGCGAATGACAAAAAAAAAATCACCCAAACACTATTTTTGTTTCATTATTTACAGTTTATATGTCATTTCATGTTTTCTATGTGCCCTTGATTTTTTTTTCTAAATTTAAATCAAATAATTATTAAGCAAAAAAATACCAGCTGAACAACTCATCTGAGCAAATCAAAGCGTCTAGCTTTTTATCTACGTTCCGCTTCGTTTGTCCGTGCAAACAAATTAAGACGCGAACGAAACAGTAACAATAAAAGTAATGTCCTATTACGAAGAAAGTCGGAGTACGAAAGAACAGCTTTTCCACGAACTAAAATATAAGCTGCTTTAAATGTACAGTAATCTTTTCTTTCGAAATGTTTTCAGTCACCGAACAGACTGTTAAAGCAATCTGCCACGTTTAAAAATAACTTCGTGTTCAAAAATAATATTTTTAGCTACAGTGATTTAAATCACAATAATTTGATTTATATCAAACCAATCTGATTTACATGATATTTTTTTGTAATCGTGATTTTTTTCCACTTTTGTTTTTGCCAGGTTTTGGTATTATTCATTGTGATTCGTCGTCTGGTGTTCTGCCGGGTAGGAAACTCAAACACAGAGTGTCGAACCGCAACCGAACCGAACCGAAAACCGGAACCGA
The DNA here is from genome assembly GCA_037355805.1 of Ixodes ricinus. NCBI lineage: Eukaryota > Metazoa > Arthropoda > Arachnida > Ixodida > Ixodidae > Ixodes > Ixodes ricinus. The sequence goes on along the minus strand of JAZHYW010028402.1, from coordinate 2,514 downwards.
ACCGTTATTTTTAGCCGAACCGGAACTGAGCCGAACCGAAATCTTCGCCGCCATCTTGGAACTGAACCGGAACTGAACCGGAAAAAATATAACGGTAACCGGTTCAAAAACGGTTCACGGTAATTTTATTATTATCCCAAAATGAGTGTTTCAGAAATTAAAATTGGCAGCTGTATTTCTATGTAGTGATCAAATTGCCATATATCGGATTGCAATGTAGGAGAAATTGTGGGTTTTTCGTGGCGTTTTTATATTGGCACTACGATTAATGATGTGTCACATGGTCACGTGACGTCATGGTGTCAATGCATGCTGTCAAATAGTGTCACGTCACGTGGTCCCGTGACGTAGTCACGTGACTCACTGCGTCAAGTCGTACTTAAATTGAGAACGTCACTAGATGTATTAGCGTTGTTGACACCGTGACGTCACATGCAATCACGACTTCTCACCGCGAGTCACGTGACACCGTGACGTACTCGATTGTCATGAGCCCGAGTCGAGTGCTCGAGTTCTTGACGATAGCATCGCCAAACATTCGGGTGATTGGCTCGTGTTCAATCAAAGATGAGAATAGCCGAACTCTAACAATGTCTGAAGCTCAACCCATGGTTTATTCTTTGCCAACCCCAGCGCATGATCATGATGAACACTGGCGGTATACAATTAGCGTCAGATCACATCGCCGCTTGTTCTACATAGCTGAGTTGAGGAGGAAAGCTATTTCTTTCGCTTTATTTTTTCTGCGTCTGCCATTGAACGGAGAGGAAGACTAATGGAGTGTTTTTGCAAGTTATCAACGTCAGTGAATTAGCTCTTAGCGGTACTTACTGAAAGTACAGAATTGCTGCACGACGCATTTTACATGTACACATCATATGAGGCACCCAAACATGTTTTCGTTGTTTGCTGAACTGTCTCAGAGAGTGGTCCGGAGAACAGTAGCATTGAAATGACTAAATGTGACTTATAATTCCGACGACAAAAAAAGAACTACAAGTGTGTACGGGAGGGATACACGAAAAGAAAGATGCTACACTCTAGAAGTGCCTGCGCGTCTATGCCCCACAAAACACTCGAAAAACCAATCTCTGTGATCTACGAAATCAGCTCAACCATTAAATGATGAGGCGGAACATCCGTTTAGACCTAAAAACGAAGTCTGCGCTGTGGCATTACGCAATGCAAAGCGATCATTGCGACGCATGTCTACAGCATAGTTCATTTCTGGGTCTAAACGGATGTTCCGCCTCGTAAATTTCATGGATCCTGAATTGAACTTTTCAGTGTTTTGCAGATGCTGAACGCGTAGGCGTACAAGATTAGTGGCCTCAGAAGGACAGCCGAACGTTGGCAGTGGCTCTAATTATCAGGTGAGTGTCGTTCTCAAGTTCTTACCCAAACTTCGACCACCCCATTTTGTTTAGACACAGTTTTTGGGTGCAAAATAAAAGCAGTGAAGAATTACGGTTAACAAGTGACACAAACGGCCGATAATTGTCAAATCAACACCCCCAAACGGAGGGAGTCCCTCAGGAATAAAGTATTCTCCGAAAAAGCAAGAAAGAAAAAGGAAAAAAAAAAAGGGTGGGGGGGAAGAGGGGATAGTTTCAGAACATAATGTGCTGTAAAGGTTCATCTACCCCGCACCTTCGGCACAGGCTAGAGAGCGTGGACCAGGAACTACTTTTTTACGCGCAAAAACACTCTTGACAGAACGCGCGATTTTGTGGTGCCATACGCTCGCGCCGTTCACTCACGACGCCGCAGCAGCAAGAAAGATTTTGTTTCTCGACTACATGGCTTGCACTGAGCGCAAACCTTCTGCAGCGTGCATTTTGCACCGCCGGATTTGCTTTTCTAAACAAGAACAAATCACAATGATCACCAGCATATAGTGCGATGATGTCACGCTGCAGACCATGTTAAACATGCAGTTCCAGTTTTCTGGTGAAATGAGATGTTCTCCACACGAGCAAAAATAGATGTTCAAATGAACCTTTCGGAAAATCCCAGGAGACATCGCGTAGGGGAATGAACCGGTCTTATCGTTTCACGGATGCGCGCAACACCATAACTTTGGATTTACGGGATGAGGGCGGAAGTTGCACGAGACAGCATTCAATTTCTCTTATAATCGGAAGTTGAATTCAAAAAAAAATGAAGCGAACACAAAAGGAGGTGATCACATACCCCGTATTATTGTGCTTCCCGCCTCCTTCTCTGCTTTCTGAAATCACAAATGCTAAACCAACGTCAACTTCGTCTTCGATTTCTGCATGATATTACGTGCTGTACATCGGGGTTATAAATGCGTCAGCTGACGGTAGGGGCGCCACATTTTTTTTCGGAAAGGTCTATTGTGGATTGTTACGGTGTATATCGCAGTCTCGCGATGATATGCGACAGCCTAATAAAGTTTCGAGCTCGTGCAAGCTGATGTCGAGATGAGATTTTCTTCGAAATATATTGTCTGTCCCTTCGCTATTTCTCTGTAACTAGGAATATCATTGC
>JAZHYW010028401.1:0-99925 GCA_037355805.1 Ixodes ricinus | reverse complement strand
GGGTAGAGGAACCAAACTTGACGAAACAGTAAATAAAAACAAACTCGCCGTCCTCACAGAAAAGAAGAAAGAAAAAAAAAAGAAAAGAAAAACGAAATCCGAAACTGCGCCGGGAGAGGCGGCGTTTGCGTGGCGCACCTGAGCCGGCTCTTCTGCGCTTTCCTCCTCGCTCGGTCTTTGGCCGCGTTCGGCGGGTGGACTCGGGCGATGGCAGCGCGGCTCGATACGCGGACGTCGCCGGCGGAAGCTCATCTCTTCGCGCCGAGGCATCGCTTCGGGAAAGGCATGATCCGCGATGCGCTCGGCACGCCGCTGACGCAGCACCTCCCGACGGCGTAGGGCACACCGAGCACGCTCCGACAACTTCCCCCGCGGATCCCCATCCGGCGGAACCGCGACGGGATGGCCCCGCCGGCGCTCCGGCCGCCGCGCGGTTGAGCACCGGCACCATGTGATTGCTGTTCGCCGGCTGGTCTCGGATGCGCGGCCCGCATCTCGGAAAGTGCAGGCTCCGCCAGGTTTGCAGCAGCAGGTAAGTAAGGGTCCGCGTCTGAAAACGTCAACTTTCGCAAAAACTGCACCGCGACTCCTTGTCCATCCTTTTGAGTTTTGTTTTCTGCGTCGTTCTCTTCTTTTTTTTTCTTTTGGATCGCGTTAGTCGTGAGTCGTATATCATTAATAAAGAAGGAACCATGTATTGTGGCCAGACGAAGAAGCCTGTTTGCCTCCCTTTTTATGTTATCTCTGCTCGTGTTAGGTAGCCACCCACTACTTGAACGGCAGCTCACGGCTAGACGGCACTAAACTGCCCGTTACCATCTCTCTCCGCCACGGTTCCCTCTGTCCCGAATCACGTATTTTATCCGGATGTTAGAGGCTGCGATGCTCTCGCAACAACCTGCGGCGACCGGCCACTACACACCCTAATTCTTCGAGTTTGAGGTGATGACAAACAGACGGAAGGACCACACTCATTGCCCATGTGGCCTCGTGTCAGTTAACGTGGATTTGGTTTTTGCCGTTACTCTTGTTGCGAAGTTTAGCAGGTTTTTAGAAACGTGTGCAGATGAGCGATCCTCTGGTTCTCAGTTGCAAACACGGAGAAGCGTTCAACTACTTCACCGTTTTTGCATCTGGCCTCGTTTCGGATAAATTAAGGTACCGCAATGTCGGCGAGTCATTGTTAAATAAATATTGTAACGCAGCCAAGAAAACTATCCACGCGCATCATTCATCACCATACGTAGCATCTTGCGATCTGCTTAGCCAATGCCAACCCTGACAACTACGCGGTCAAATCAGCATTCAACGAATTCCATCTGCCCAGCGACGGCTCTTTTGTGACCACTGGTTACAAAATAGCCGTCGTAGCGAAGTCCCGATTGACCTAATCGTAGCTGCCTTTGTGATTAGTGTTCTTGCGCTGCATAGCGCAACATTAAACCTACTGTTAAGGAAACTTCAGAGACGAGTACTATAACCGAATCAAAACTTTTAAAATGATTTCACACCTTCTGCCCGCTAGACAAACGAAAATTGGAGAACCTGAGGGAATGAGGGCGCGGCATTAACATATTATTTAGAAACTGCAGGGGAATGCATCGTTAGAAAATGGTCCCTGCGTGTTCTCCATACAAGTCAAGTTGTCGTTACAGTGCAAACGCCTATAGAAATTGAGTCAACGCAAAGTCGGATTTGTTGTACGGACCTTTAGGCAGCCGAAAGTTGGTCTGCCTTACGTAAAATGGCTCTATGCTGCCGAGAATGGATCTATGTGCGCTCGTCGAACGCGTTGGAAAAGGAACGCCAGCGTCCGGCGTTTGGCTCTCGCGTTCTAACACGTTCGACGAGTGCAGCGGAGACAAAGGCAGCTATAGCCTTAGGTCTACCCCCTAATCCTTCCAATCAGAGCTCGGCGTTCTGACGTCCCCCTCTCGTCTCCTCCTCTCCCTCACTTTCTCGGCGCATAGACTGTGAGTGTGTGGGGGGGGGGAGGGGGGGGGGGTCAGTTGGGTCAGTGCAGTACGACAAAAGGTAAATAGCGATCACACGCCGGCGCAACGCCCGCCCACATCGGAGCCAGTAGGGATATGAGCTAGTCTCAGAATCCAGGAAGAAACCGAGTAAGGACACGGCTTATGGTGAACTTATTTTTACTATGTATATTTCCAGATGACATCGTTCGATGGGCCAATTAAACAACAAAATGGCAGTAAATGTCCCACCGCGCCAATTCAAACCTTAAAATAAATAAGCAAACAACAAGAGAAAAACTCAGAAGTGCGAGGTAAAAACAACAATAACGATAATAATCTCTGGAGAGGAGGAACACGGGGCACAAAGGACAAGCACAAATCTCCAAACACAGCTAGGTGAGTGGTGCGCGACTGAAAAAATCCGCTATTCGATACTATAGGATCAGGCGGATATTTTTCAGTCGCGCACCGGTCACCTAGCTGCGTTGATTGCATTATTGGCCTTAACATCATAACCTTAAAATGCAGGCCGTTCACCTTTGTTGGTGTTAGACAGGTGGCAGCTGTTAAAACTCGTTTGCTCTATACTGACGTCTAACTCCTGGTTAGCTCAGGTGGTATAGCGCTCCACTGGAAATAGGAGAGGTCCCTGGTTCGATACCAGAACGGGGCGGATTCTTGCAGTCGCACATCAGTCACCTAACTGTATGTGGAAATTGGGTTTGTCCTTTGTCCCCCTTGTTACCGCTTCTGCCAGGGACTATAATCGTTATTCTTGTCTAGCTCGCTGCACCTTTACATTAATTACATTAACATCATAATAAAAACCACCTTCAAAGTTCTTGATGAAAGATTTATTTATCATTATTTCATGCGACGCCCAAAGCTTACCTGTATCTCCCCGCAGTCAAGAAAGCAATCTCGACGAGCCTTCGTATACCGCCTTCGTAGACTTACTCGATAATTTAGAGGACAGCAGTCGATTTTCTTCCGGCGCTCGCGTTGATTTCAGGATTATACCGTCGTGGATTGGGGGGCGCCCAGCGTTAGAACTGGCGACGCCGTAGGAAGGACGTTTTACGTGGGGTGACTGCGCGACAAAACAATCGGCGCGATTTTCAGTCTCGTGCGGCAAAACGCTCGTGAACACAGCACACAGGTAAACTGCAGCTAACGTTTCCGTTTTTTTTTCTTTTTTTGCGTGTTAGCTTTTATTGCCTAGGTGCATGCAGCCGTGTTTCGTTTGGACGGTCGTGATTTGGACTGGACTGGTTTTTTGACGCCGATGGGAGGTTCCCGCCGTTCTCTTTCACTCCGTTCCTTCGCTCGTTACGTACACTTGCCCTATTGAAAGAGAGAAAGAGTCTTCTTGCACGCTTACAAATGACGCGCCGCGGGAGAGGTGGGGATCGAGCGGCCGTGGCGGTGGCACAACGAACGCGACAAAGGAAAAGCGAGGCGCAGCGACGCCGCTGTTTGCGCGAAAGCGCCGACACCCGGGAGGAAAGATTGGCTCTTAGAAGATAACAGTGTGCGGATCGTACGCGGCAATCAAGGCAACCTGTGGTGGCTGCATTCGAAACCGCCGACGCCCGGGAGAACAGACTGGCCCTCCGAACACAACAGTATGCAGACCGTTGCGAGGCTGGAATTCCCATCCTTCGCCGAGTCGAAACTCCCTGCGCTAAATGCTAACGCATTTCGTCGAGAATCAGTGTAGCGACGTCAGCTATTTTGTTTTCCGCACGAGCTTCACTGCGACCGCTACAGGATTAAAATCGCACTGCGATAGGAGAAAAATCGCACCATGTGAAAGCGAAACTCACTAAACGCTCGCAAAACTTAATTCTGTATTTTGATTAAAAAAAATGAGTCGGCCTATTTTGCCGAGGCACGTTGTTCCGCACCACCGTATTTTGTCGTTATCGGTCCCCCACACTTTAATATAAGGTGAATGAGCAGAGCGTCCAACCGAAATATTTAATGGTTCGTTTCCGGAACGGAGTCATGGCTTGCGGTTCAGTTCCGGGAAGCAAAAATAACAGTTCGAACCGGTTTGAACCATTAAATTGAAAATATATTTTCGGCGTTATTTTGGCAATAGGCACTATTTCAACCGTGAAACGAGTAACAATATACCTTTTTATCATTCGTACAATCCACATTTATTTTCGGGTAGCAAAAACAAGTAAAAAGAAAAGCTAGATTAACATACAAAACGTCATGTTTCTACGACTCAACATCTATTTGATTACCTCAGTTGCATATATTTTACCTGAATCGAAAGGTTATCAGTCTGGCAGGTCGCCTAAAATACCCGTGATTGGTACAACTTTGCGTCACAGTATTGAAAGTCGAATCCTAGTTGTGCTCTTGAACCTATACGAAATTTTACAGTGGATAAAATCATGAAATGGGCACGTCCTAGCCATATATATCGTAAAATCTAGTTTACGAAATACGTTTCACAATATATATGATGACGACGCAACTGAGCTAAAAGCAATAACGTTTTCCAAATGTCAGGAAAGTTTTAGGGCAAGCCTCTTCAGTCTACCTTTTATAGAAACACTGAGCGGCAATCACAACGCTTGTATTCTTGACCAACATTGTTTACACTCAGCGCCGTGATGCGGGCGAATAATCATGCAAAAAAGAGCGATCAAAATTGTTCACTCTAATCTAATCTTCGTACTCAGATCGAATCTGGCCTAAAATAGCGCGTACCCAAATGAACATTTTCGATATAGCTTGGCGTTTGAAGTTTCAAGATGCCGGTCCATTTAATTTGCAAATCAGCATCACCCTTGCTAATTGGTGATTTTTCGTTAAATAGAAAAAAAGTTGTATTTCATACTCTAATGACATTGCAGCTCCTTAGTTGGTCACTTTTTGACCGTCTGCGTGCACAATCGTCATAGTTCCACCACGAGTCCCTGTGTGCATTGTTTTTGTCCAGTCCACAGACACATACAATTGCTGTTCGCTGTAAAAAAGAAGGAATAACAGACTTCTTTATGTTTGAGAAGTTAAAGATGTGCCAGGAACACATAGTTATTTAAATTAACTTCAAAATAAGAAATTTGTTTAAGGTTCGCCCAAATCCCTTGTAAGCGTGCCTATCAAGGATAAAAAAAACGGTAAAGATTTGCAGAGCATATTCTAGATAATTGGGGGTGCATTTACTTATGATGTATTTATGTTGTCAAAACTTCAGGCCGTAAATAAATATGTTTTTATTTTCATCAATAAATTCGACTGCATGAAGTTCACATAACCGCTTGAGACCAACACGGGAGGACGATACTCGAAAATACGCCAGCTGTTAAACCTGCGGAAACGTGCTTACTTGTTCGCTCTTTGGCAGTTCAAACACCGGGTCACGGGGTATACCAAAAAGGACTGTGTGCTTCAAATTAGATCTGAAAGCAAATACACGAAATGTGCAGAAAGAAAGATGATAAATGGTATTCTTCTAAATAATCCCATACACAACGCCTTACTGGAAAGCGAAATACATAGAGATGCATGCAATGATATTCCTAGTTACAGAGAAATAGCGCGAAGGACAGACAATATATTTCGAACAAAAATCTCATCTCGACATCAGCTTGCACGAGCTCGAAACTTCTTTTATTAGGCTGTCGCATATCATCGCGAGACTGCGATATATACTGCACAACTTTACAATAGACCTTTCCGAAAAAAAACAAAAAATGTGGCGCCCCGACCGTCAGCTGGACGCATTGTGAGGTTCCGATGTACGGCACGTGACATCATGCAGAAATCGAAGACGAAGTTGACGTTGGTTTAGCATTTTGTGATTTCAGAAAGCAGAAAAGGAGGCGGGAAGCAATACAATACGGGGTATGTGATCACCTCCTTTTGTGTTCGCTTCATTTTTTTTAGAATTCTAACTTCCCGATTATAAGAGAAATTGAATGCTGTCTCGTGCAATCCCGCCCTCATCCTGTAAACTAAAGTTATGGCGGTTGCGAGCATCCGTGAAACGATAAGATCGGTCTATTCCCCTCTACGCGATGTCTCCTGGGATTTTCCGGAAAGGTCTATTTGAACATCTATTTTTGCTCGTGTGGAGAACATCTCATTTCACCAGAAAACTGAACTGCATGTTTAACATGGTCTGCGCGTGACATCATCGCACTATATGCTGGCGATCATTGCGATTTGTTCTTGTTTAGAAAAGCAAATCCGGCGGTGCAAAATGCACGCTGCAGAAGGTTTGCGCTCAGTGCAAGCCATGTAGTCGAGAAACAAAAATTCTTCTTGCTTGCTGCGGCGTCGTGAGGAACGGCGCGAGCGTATGGCACCACAAAATCGCGCGTTCTGTCAAGAGTGTTTTTGCAACAAAGTAGTTCCCGGGTCCACGCTCTCTAGCCTGTGCCGAAGGTGCGGGGCAGATGAACCTTTACAGCACATTATGTTCTGAAAACTATCCCCCTCTTCCCCCCCCCCCTTTTTTTTTTTTCCTTTTTCTTTCTTGCTTTTTCAGAGAATACTTTTTATTCCGGAGGGACTCCCTTCTCCGTTTGGGGGTGTTGATTCGACAATTATCGGCCGTTTGTGTCACTTGTTAACCGTAATTCTTCACTGCTTTTATTTTGCACCCAAAAAACTGTGAAGTTCAAACAAAATACGGGGTGGTCGAAGCTTGGGTAAGAACTTGAGAACGACACTCACCTGATAATTAGAGCCACTGCCAACGTTCGGCTGTCCTTCTGAGGCCACTAATCTCTTAAAAATGCCTACGCGTCTGCTTACCGCAAAACACTTCGAAAAACCAATCTTCGCGATCTACGAAATCAGCTCAGCGAATGATGAGGCGGAACATCCGTTTAGACCTCAAAATTAAGTCTGCGCTGTGGCATTACGCAATGCAAGCATGACGCTTTGCATTGCGTAATGCCACAGCGCAGACCTCTTTTTTTAGGTCTAAACGGATGTTCTGCCTCATCATTCGCTGAGCTGATTTCGTAGATCGCGAAGATTGGTTCTTCGAGTGTTTTGTGGGTGAGTAGACGCGCAGGCACTTCTTAGAGTGCTAGCATCTTTCTTTTCGTGTATCCCTCCCGTACACACTTGTAGTTCTTTTTGTCGTCGGAATAATAAGTCACATTTAGTCATTTCAACGCTTCTGTTCTCGGGGACAACTTTTTGAGACAGTTCAGCAAACAACGAAAACAAGTTTGGGTGCCTCATTGATGTGTACATGTAAAATGGATCGTGCAACAATTTTTGTGCTTTCAGTAAATACCGCTAAGAGCGGTATTTACTGAAACGTTGATAATTAAAAAAGAAAACACCCCGCTTTTCCTATCCGCTCAATGGCAGACGCAGAAAAAAAAATAAAGGAAAGAAAGAGCTATCCCCTCCTCAACTCGCTATTACAACAACTAAGCGGCCATGTGATGTGACGCTAATTATATACCGTCAGTGTTCATCATAGTCATGCGCTTGGGTTGGCAAAGAATAAAGCATGGGTTGAGCACCAGACATTGTTAGAGTTCGTCTATTCTTATCTTTGACTGAACACGAGCCATCACCCGAATGTTCGGCGATTCGTCAAGAACCCGAGCACTCGACTCGGGCGCATGACAATCGAGTACGTCACGGTGTCACGTGACTCGAGATGCGAAGTCGTGATGCAATGTGACGTTGCGGTGTCAACAATGCTAATAAATCGAGTGACGTTCTTAATTTAAGTCGACTCGACGCAGTGATTCACGTCATACGTCACGGGTCCACGTGACGTGACATACCTTGACAGCATGCCGTCACGTGACCACGTGACAGATGATTAATCATAGTGGCAATAAAAGAACGCCACGAAAACCCAGAATTTCTCATGGATTGCAATTCGGTATATGGCAATTCGATCATTACATAGAAATCAGCTGCCATTTTTTATTTCTGAAACACTCATTTTGGGATAATCATTAAAAAAATACCGTGAACCGTTTTTAATCGGTTACCGTTATATTTTTAACGGTATAGTTCAGGTTCCATTCCAAGATGGCGGCGAAGACTTCGGTTTGGTTTAGTTCCGGTTCGGCTAAATATAACGGTTCGGTTCCGGTTTTCGGTTTGGTTAGGTTCCGGTTCGACACTCTATGTGTGAGTTCCTTCCCGGCAGAACACCAGACGACGCATCACGGTGAATAATACCAGAAAAAAAAAAGTCAAAAACAAATCACCATTAAAAGAAATATTAAGCAAATCAGATTGGTTTGATATAAATCAAATTATTGTGATTTAATCAATGTAGCTAAAAAATATTATTTTTTAACACGAAGTTATTTTTAAACGTGGCAGATTGCTGTATCAATCTGTTCGGTGACTGAAAACATTTCGAAAGAAAAGATTACTGTACATTTAAAGCAGCTTATATTTTAGTTCGTGGAATAGCTGTTCTTTCGCGTCCGACTTTCTTGCAATAGGACATTACTTTTTGTTGTTACGGTTTCGTTCGCGTCTTAATTTGTTTGCACTGACAAACGAAGCGGAACGTAGAAAAAAAGCTCGACGCTTTGATTTGCTCAGATGAGTTGTTCACCTGGTATTTTTTTTTGCTTAATAATTATTTGATTTAAATTTAGAAAAAAAAAATCAAGGGCACATAGAAAGCATAAAATGACATATAAACTGTAAATAATTAAAAAAATAGTGTTTGGGTGATCTTTTTTTTTGTCATTCGCTCGCATCATCCATTTTTCGCCGCGACTGGCTGTCTCCGTGTTCTGCAGGAAAGTGAATTCACAGACGCCTTTTATAGAGTGGAGTTTGACAAATCGTGGCACGCTTGGACGAATTCGAGCGGATGATCGAGCGAATCTACAAATTAATGTACTTGCCCCCCCCCCCCCCTCTCACTCGCATTACAAGCAGCTATCTGCAAAGTAGGCAAATCAAATTAGGAAACGCATACCGTTAAACACGTATACGCTGCGACAGCACGACGCAATGCATGCGTTTACTCTGTTGTTTAAGCGGTTATATTGATATTTACATTAGCGTTTACATCGCGGAGAGTTATCGCAGCAAAGAATGAAGAATCGCGAGTTGCGAAGCAATTCGTCCCCTAACTCTTCGCTTCGTTTATTTATCGGTAGCGTTAATCCGAAATCGGGTTGTTACACGAGTGATGGCTAATAAAAACAGAAATCATACGAAAGTGCCGGCATATGACGAAACGTTCTATTAGCGAACTAACGTTCGGTGATTACTAATTAGGCATTAGTTGGAGCAGCAACAGTTGTTGCACTCTGTCTCTCTACTTCATTTTATTTTTTTCCTGCAGTCGTTGAATACAGTTTGCAACGCGGTTCGCCATACAGATCTCGGAAAGCTCGTGTCGCACACGTCCACGACCCGAATGGCACAATTCTTCGCAATGGCAGGATTATAATAGAATGCTTGACTCGCTAAGGTACGCGGCAGAATATTGTGAAACGAGTCGCCTTACAAACCCGACTAATGCGTTAGTCGCCCGCTTTGCGCAAACGCTGATCCTGCGGGCAGATCGGCGCTCCGCGCCAACCTAACATGGGATCAGAGCAAGCACAACTTGTCAAACGTCGCGGCACTTGAGACCTTAAATCCCCGAGCTTGACGAAATCGTGGCGCTGATGCAACCGTAAGCCCTCTCTTTGTAAACATCCGACAGAGCCAGAGCTAGAAAGCTCAACGGTGATCCACACGCGCGCGAGAGGAAAGTGCCAGGCATATGCGGACAACTCATTCCAGGTTAACTGGTTGATAGTCTTAGCCGTTGTCCACGATAAGAGTTTAGAAAGCGTTACAGTAGTATATATCGATTTGCGGATTCTAAATACGAGCGCTGCCTAAATATTTCACTAATGAGCAACCGCGATTCCCTCTATACCGATATTAAAATTTAAAAATGCTACCACCAGCTTCTCAGCGGGCATTCAGTGGGTCGGCTGTTTGTCATGCAACCTTGTGCCCCGACATCATGTTCGTATACTCAAGGGGTTACTTTTTGTACTGACACTCTTTTCGCCGTGTTATTCTACTGAGTTTTCAGCCATCCCAGCGGGAGATTTCTGCTTGTTGTTGTGTTGTGTTTTAGCGGTCGTAGTTTGTAAGTGTTCCTCAGCGATCACGCACGAAGATTATTGACTCCCTGCTCGCTTGCCGCGCGTCATGCTGTCGGAGGTGCCATTCACTGGCGGCCATAGTCTAGTCCGCTCCTGCGTAGCGCGAGCTTAGGATTGGCTTCCACCACTGGCTTCCACAACGCTTCTGAAACGTTCATTGCGCACCACTAAGATTGTAGTTCTCGGAAGATGAGTGGGGCTCGTTCTGAACCTGCGCTGAGCCTGCGTCCATCGTGGCGAACTCCCTTTTCGGCCGGCAACTTTATGAATGTGGATTAATATTTGCTACAGCTGTTTGATACCTACGCAGCAGAACTGCAAAACAGCCGTAGCACATTACCTAACTGATTGGAGCTCTTGCGACTAGGCCAGTCATATGTTTGGCGGTACCGCAGTACGAACTTTGCGTCACTCGGCGACAATGCAGCTGATCACAAGGGTTGCCATCATGCTCGAGCCGGTAGTTTCGATTTCGCCGTAGACCCCCGAAACAAAACTCTGACGTAAGAAATCTACAAAACCACACAAGACATCGAAAACAAATGACACCTCAAAATTCAGGGACACTTTCTTCACTAAAAACAGTCGTAACCAAAAAATCGAGAAAAAATTTACCGGAGTTACCGTTTGATGTGTGATCACAACCGAAACGAGTGTTCATTAAGGAAAAGAAGAGACAAGACAGAAATAATTAAACAAGTGTAGGAACTTCCACGGTCAACTCGCTGTGAACTAGAGTAGGCGAGTGGTGTTAGCTATTATTGATGAGATACTCTCTTTGAACGTTAAACCATTGATAAGAGTAAATTTACTCCACCGCACGGTCGTGATTGGCAAAACTCCGCAGCAGTTATCTTCTTTTTTTCCCCGTAAAACTCCAACATGCTAGAAACCTCCAATTTTCTTTTTTTTTCTTTACTGCCTCTAAGTACGCCTGGAGAACAAAATAAACAAACAAACCTGCACACTGCGCGCGTAAGTTACGTGCCAAAAATTCTTGTTATCATCCAAGAAGCATACCAGCGCAAAAAGCAAACTCCACGCTCTTTGAAATTCACATCGCTGGGAAGAATGCACACAAGAATGAGGAAATCACCTTCATACTCTGCGCTTATCGTTTCAGGCGCATGACAGCTAGATACATAAGTAGAAAAAAAAGAAGAAAAAAAAAGAAAAAAGAAAAGCGAGGGAAAAAGTACACGCGTTCAATGTTTTGTCGTGGAGGTTGTAAGAGAATGAGGGAAAGAAAGTGAAGGAAGAAAAGAGAGAAAGGAAGAGATAAAGAGAGCGTAGCCAAATACTTTACTGGTGTAGGCATGGAATTTCATTTGCAAAATGTTCATGCCGCCCTCCGTCCCGCGTTCAGAGCCCCATTTCTATTTTCTTTTATTCCCAAATGGCTGTGGTCGCACTCCACGTTTTCAATGGCATTACAACGTGCGCTGCGCTTATCGAGAAAAAGAAGCGAGCTTGGTAGGTAAAACTAAAACGCAAAAAAAAAAAAAAAGAAAAAAAGAAGAAGAAAAGAAGGAAGATACAAAAAGAGTCACTAGAAATGCGAGTTTTCGTTCTTTATGTTAAACACTCTTCTGTCGGTCGTGTTCCCAGCAGCTCCGTTCCAGAGTTGCGGTGTTTCACGGGCAATTTTCAAAGGCTTTTGGAACAAAGGCCTTTAGAGAATCGGCGAACCAGCGCATGCCAAGGGGCACGCGCAGAGTGAGGGCCGCGAGCTGATTCGCCAATTTTCTAAAGCGTGTTTCACATGCAGCGATTTTGGCCCTAGAGCGGCGCGATTTCTGCCGTCGCGGCGCTCGTGCCGCTGAACCGCTGGTGCTGGCCAGTCTGTCTATGCTGGAACGAATAATAATTGGGGGTTGTGGGGATATTTATACAGCGTGTAGTTGGTCTGCCATTTAAAGTTTGCGACGAGTCACTCGCTGTAGATGAGCAATTTAGCCAGTGCGGTACAACCGCTAGCCTGGGTTCTTTAACGTGCACCACGCAGTAGTGATACACGACCGCACGCCGGTACGATGCTCATCCAGATCGAGACGGGCAGGGGTGGGGCTCGAGCCCAGGATCCCTGGGTTCTGCAGCGCGAGCTTTCGCTCCACGCGCGTCGAGCTGGGTGTGCGCTTGAGCCCACTCGGCCACCGATTCCCCCTGCTGTAACGCAAACTCAATGATGTAGAAAACTGCATCGGGCACTGATTGGCTCTTCTCTCGGGTCACGTGACATGACGTTGAAATGTAGTTTTTCCCTATTCAGTCCATCTATGCTGGAACGCAAACTCAATGATGTAGAAAACTGCATCGGGCACTGATTGGCTATTCTCTCGGGTCACGTGACATGACGTTGAAATGTAGTTTTTCCCTATGCAGTTAGAGCTATGGCTATGCTCGTAAAATGATGCAGTTGGCGGTGACGTCAAAATGTCGTCACGATGCACTTTGACGATGCAGTTAACTGAGTGGTCGAGACGAAGCCGGAGATCAATCTGCATCGTAAAAGATGGCGACCCTAACATATGCATCTCTACTGTTGGGTTCGCCAGCGGATCGAGTTTTTAGAGATCACCGGGATGCTTTCGAGACAAGCGATGCGAGGTTTGCGGGCGAATACCGGCTGACCAAAGGGGTGACTCGCTGGCTGTGCAACCAGCTTCGCGGAAAGCTCCAGCGGCGTCATGAAGGGCCCCGTGTGCTGACGGTCGAACAACAAGTCCTCGCAGCTCTGCGCTTCTACGCCGCTGGCTGCTTCCAGAGAACCGTCGGGAGCGGCGAAAACATTGGTGTTCACCAGTGCTCTGTGAGTCACGTACTTGTTGATGTCACCAACGCTATCATCGATTGCCTCGGATCGAAGTGGCTGTGTTTCCAGCAAACTCAAGCAGAGAAAGCGCTCACAAAAAGAGAGTCCTTCGAGCGATGCAAGTTCAGCGGCGTGATCGATAAATATTCTAAATACTCTTACACGATTCAACACGATTGTGTTTTCATTTGAGTGCACCCCATATAAGCGATTTGGCTGAGCGAAAAGCCAAGCAGGCAACGGTAACAGGCTTAAGTTGAGCTAGTTCGTTCATACTTCAGGTAGGGAGAGAGAGATATATACTTTATTTTAAAGCAACTACTTCAGGTAAGACCAGCTGAACTAGAATAACCATGCACATAAAGAAAAGACCATACACATTATGGGACTAACAACTGATTTTCTTTTTCCTCCTCTTCTACTACGAACCCAACTTGAGGGAAATATTATCTTTTCTTCTTTTTTGCTTCCTACTTCAACAAAAATGTAACCCCCGAAGGAACATTTTTTCTTTCTCGTGCAGCACGAGAGAAGTTGCACTAACGCAGTCAAACAAAGTCAAAAAGTAAAATTTGTCGTTAGTTGCTTATACCGAAGGAGGTTAGTCTGCCTCAACATGGCGACATTGTTACCCACTGTAGATAAGCAATTTAGCCAGTGCAGTACGACTGCTAGCCTGGGGTCTTTAACGTGCGTCACGCAGTACTGATTAACGACCGCACGCCGGTACGATGCTCAGGATCCCTGGGTTCTGCAGTGCGAGCTTTCGCTCCACGTGCTCCGAGCTGGTGTGCGCTAGCCTACTCGGAGACTCTCCGAAATTCCCTGTAGGGGAAAAAAAACAAAAAACGATGTAGTTTCAACTCAATCGCCACTGTTCGGCGACGTCACCGGACACGTCACGGTGCAGTTCTCTTCCGATGTAGTTTGTTGGCGATGGAGATTAGGCTCCTCCCACCGGCGACGCCACGATGCAGTTTTTCCACCGCTTTTTCCAGCATAGACAGACAGAGCGCCGCGACGGCAGAAATCGCGCCGCTCTAGGGCCAAAACCGCTGCATGTGAACCAGGCTTAAAGGCCTTTGTTCGGAAGGCCTCTGAAGTGCTTGTAAAACATGGGTATTACACTCTCCCCTCCCTTCACTACCTGTGGCAAAAATCTTGAACATTTCAGACGACTGGCTGCCGCTTCTAACGCAGTACATCTTTTTTTTTCGTACGATTATTTTCTTAAAAATTGTAGTGAAGTTAGCTGCGCAACACTAGTGCCACCGATGCTAATCTAGAAAAGCGGGCGTCCAGTTTTTCGCTGTCGTTGTTTTGAATCGTTACGAGAGAGAACGCTGAACACAACGCAGGCTTCATTCTATAGGTGCACCGGTGCTTTCCTTTTTTGTAAGTCTCCGGTTTCTTCCGAGATGAATATACGTGCCGCCGGTACCAGATTCTCCCGAACCCCGAGAGCGCTCAGCGCAAGCTTCGCAGTTCGGGACCAGCGTTACAGTTCATAGAGGCTGCCGCCGCAAAACGACCGCGCGCATTCCCGGAGAGGGCTGCGGCGAGCACGCATCGTTATGCCATTGAGAGCGCCGCGCTCAAATGGGCGGCTAAAGCTCGCTAATGAATGTCTGCCGGCAGCGCGTCGTCGCTTCTGCCTATGTTCCGCCAAAAAGAAACAATGACCGTTTCATTAGAGCGGTCGCTGCTCGAAAGGCGCATATACCCGCGTGAACCCCGCGAGCGTGCATGGTATACGCAAGAGCGGCGTTCCTCCCCTCCCGCGGAATTTGCTCGGTCGAAGCGGCAACGTCGAGTATTAATCCACGACTCGGCAAAAAAAGAAACTTTGTGGAGTGATCTGCACTCTCGGGCCAGAGCGTGAGGGCAACTTCGTTGCGGCGCAATGAAATGCCCGATTTTCAGGCTGATTTACGCGACGCCAGCGAAGTTTTGAGGTATACAAAATGTTCGATCCATAGCCCTGTCCGTTTGGACCTGGATGAGCATCGTAAACCGGCGTGCGGTCGCGTAGTGCACGTTAAAGACCCTCGGGTTAGCAGTCGTACTGCACTGACTAAATATCTCACCTACAGCGGAGACATAATGCAGACGGGGCTGATTTCCCGCTCTGTAAACATACACAGAACCCAAATGATTAGGCACAAAGGGGTTATGCCGAAATCTCTCGCGAAAAGGAGAGATCGGACGCGAAGGAGTCTGGGCGTTTGTCGCGCCTTGGGAGGTGCATTTGTCTGCTCGAAGAAATGTACAAAAGTTTCAAGACCCGATTCCTTGCATATCGATGAGGACAAATGAAGGCCATAAGAGTTTCAATGACGAAGCGGACGATGACGAAAGGAGACTCAACGTTGACTCCTCTAAAAAAGAATGAAAGAAAAAAAAACGTACGTAGACTAGGAGTGAAGGCACGTTTATACTCCAACGTAACGTCGACGGGCGCGGCGTAGCGTAGCGCGCGCAGATATTGATTGGCCACAGCTCTCGAGTTCCTGGTTGCCGGCCAATGAAAGGCGCGCGTTCTGCGCTACGCCGCGTTCACTGCGCTCAACGTCGGAGTATATACAGCCCTTGACGCTCTATGCTTTTGCAACGACGTAAGTTGTCTTACATCACGTGACCAAATAAAGTAATAGAGAGTTTTAGTAGATCGTTCCGATGACTCCGATAACGATACCCGATACTCTGCCTCCGCCTTTGCGCTTACATATATAGTATCGTTATCGGGGGTATCGGAGGTATCGGAACGATCTACTAAAACTCTCTAATGACTATTACTCGTACGCACGTGCTACACTAATACAAATTCACGAGTTATTAGGAAGTTCTTGTAGATCGTTTTCAAAGGACCGCTACCGCAACGGGCGTGCGCTTCAGAGCATGCATCCAAGTGGCAGCGCGAGCTCTCGCTAAAAACAGCATGCCCTGAAAACACGATATACCGAAACTCTCTATTAGCACAGCGGCACTCTTCACTATCCCCGTAACATTAAGTAGACGTTGAGCGCCCTACAGCGACATTACGGTATTGGCAATACAACCGAATAAACATAACGGAGTGGCAAGCAAAACTACGATTCGAACTTCACCCACCGTGTTTGCTCCAACTATAGAAACCAGAGACGGACATTTTTCTTCCTGGAGTTTTAATGTCTGAAACAACACATCTAGACCTGTCCCCAGGGCCCCTACCAAAAAGGAAGACAAGCTAAGCAATCGTGATATGTAATATATTTTTATAAGTTTGTTTATATATGTGTACATGTTTTTTTCTCTCTTTTTTTTTAGGGTTTTACAGATTAATTTTTTAACAGTCTGTGTAAAGCTTAACTAAATGAATAAAAAAACACTGCATATTTATCTTCACTTTAATCTATAATCTAGGGTAGTGGGCGCTGATACAGCAGCTGCTAAAATCTCCACTTTGAAGATTTAATTTTAGTTAAGATACATTCGCTATCTCTCGTCCACGCGAGAAAAGCCTTCCTCTAGCTCCAGCACGCACACTCCCGCTCCGTGTGCACGGAAACCGCTAAGGTCGCCTCAACACGATCTTCTAGAATCTTTCTTGCTATCTTCTCCGTCTTCTCATTTCCATCTTACATGTCCCCGCGTTATGTTAGCTCTTCTCGTTAGTGCAAAAATCACTGCGCTAAGAGGGGGTGTCGGAAATCTGGAAGGCCGAATGGAAAGGCATACCTGCCGTCTGCCGTTGTTTTCTCGTTGAATGTATACACTGAAGACAATATAAAAGAGGGGGATTTGTGGCCGACTGTGTAAGCGCACCACAGCTCGGAACGCGTGGAGCGAAAGCTCGCGCTGCAGAACTTTCTGGGCTCAATCCACAACCCTGCTCGTTTCGATCTGGATGAGCATCGTACCGGCGTGCGGTCGTGTATCACTACTGCGTGGTGCACGTTAAAGACCCCAGGCAGGCGGTCGTACCGCGCTTGAGGCAGACTAACTTCAGGCTGTATAAACAGACATACAACATAATTACTTTACAGTTTAAGAGGTTTCGCAATTAACGTGCGTAATAATTCTGGGGAAAACCAAAAAGTTAGAGCATTTTTTTTCTTAACTTTCTATACCATTTTCTACATAAACAAAATGCTTTCGTCATCATCTTCTTCATAACCGTTATTCTACAACAACCACTTGACTTTGTAACAGCACGCGCTTCCAAGGTACTTATCAAAGCTACGAACTCGTGCCTGGTCATTCGTAGAATAGAGCCCACGCCGTCCTTATCTTCATGTTCACATTTCGACTGCGTCGCCACAGCTGTGTCAATCGCATTTCTATCGTTCTACGTCAACGTCGCCAACGGCATCATCGAGTTGTTTCCTTGGTTTCTGACGTTGCAAAGCCCGGTTCGTACTCGTACTTATCAGCAGATGATACCATCGAGAATAATTATCCTCAAGAACAAACTCAAAAACGAATTCAGTGTCCCAACGCCCGCACTCAAAGCGTTCTTGATGTTGAGGCTGAAAACTTATCTACGAAATCGTACCGCTGAAAAGTTTTAACGGGGTTCATCCTGATGTCCACCTACAGGGCGCCAGCAAGGATAAACGACGTGCTCTCAAGATTTATGCGGAAAGCAAGAGAAATCAAGGTCCCTGTTTAAAATCTACACGATTGTGACAAAATACATAAAAACATGACTAGTCAAGCTATGTTTGTTCTAACTAATCTTTTTTTATATTTGGCAAAGAAAAATATTATCGGTGTACAGTAAAAACAAAGTTCATATATTAAGCAAAAAATAGAAAACACATTTACTTTTTATTTTATTTTGCCATCTTAGGTTATATTTAGGGTTCCGGGTTTTCGGAGTTTATTTTTCGTCAGATTCGGAGGGTGTTTTTCGGAGTTTATATTTTGCCGAAGATTCGGAGTTTATCGGAGTTTATATCTGTTCGATTCCCAATTGTGCGAAGTTCGGAGCTTAATATAGCAGTGTTTTTTATTAAAAATAAAACGCGCTTGTATCAATTATAATTTCTTCAGTTGAACTTGGCGTTGGTGCCATTGCCATTGGAAATACTGATTTGTCCCACGACAAAAGTCGCACACAGGTGTTGTTTGGATAAACGTCGATACCTTAAAATGAATAAATTCCCGGAGGTAGTCGCTAGGAAGTTCGTAGTCATCCCATCGTATTCCACCAATCTAGCCCGCAGCCGCGCGAGGTGGAGTGGTTAAGGATGTCATAGAGAAGTTTGAACTGCCCCTCTTCCCTATTTTATACAATCTCTATGGTCCATAGCCTTCACTGTTACAAAAACATACCCTCTCCTTTCTCTAAATCAAAAATCGCATGGCCCAAACTGGAAACCAAAAGAGTGGCTTTTGTCGTGACCTGAATGTACAATGACTTGTTGCCCTGAATCAACCTTGACGAGACAAGCGGCAAGACTCCTTTTGAAAAAAAAAAAAACACTTAGGGCGCAGGCGAGCTGGTGTAGGTTTACCATTTTGTTAGACCACCTGAGACTGGGTGGAAGAAACACGACGACGCCCCTTTTTGACAACTGTCCGAGATTTTAAAGATAATTATGGTGGTTTTTTTTTGTTTTATGAACAGTAACCCTGTGCTCATCAAATCGTAAAAAAAAAAGTATTTTACTTTTTTTTTTTTTTGCGAGGGGGGGGGGGGCATTGTCACATAAACATTTGGAGATTATCGGATAAATTCCGAATTGACCAAAATTTTACCGGCGGGTGTTTTTCGGAGTTTTTCTGATTTATCCGAAAACTAGTTATATTAGATGCTTCTGCTTCTCTAGCACGTTATGTGTCAATCAGCTGATAGGGTTTTTATATTGTATACACATCAAACATGCCTAGAGGATCAGAAGCGAACGTAAAGATGCTTGGTAACCACACCTAATTTGCATTGGAGCTGGCAGGGTGCTACTTCACTGCAATAACTTGTCTTGACAGTCACATTTTGTTGCTTTTTTTTTTTGCAAAGGGGAGAGGGAGGGGAGAAAAAACATTCGTAGCTACGTGCGAGGTCACTACGTGCTTTACGAGGCGTCCCCACGTGGCATACCAACCAATGCAACATGATGAAACATGGAGCAAAGTTTAGGTCAGAAAAACTTGTCCAAGCTAGAACATATACATATTGAAGAAATCCTTTTCAGAGATAGCGCACGTCCTGCTGGAAACTTATCCGTATCCCGTTATTCGGTTGACTCCTCTTCCATGGAGCGAATACGCGGCGAACAACCGACGAACTTTAACACATTCGCTGTGCTGGCGCCGCGCGAATATGCCGCGAAAAAGCGACACATTTCGCCTGGCAACGTTGGCTCTGCGCGCGGCGTCGATCAGAACAGCGACTGTTGCGCCGCGCGCAGAGCCAACATTGCCGGGCGAAATTCGCTGATCTTTCGCAGCGTATTCGCTCCATGGAGTCCAGCCTTAACGCGGTCTGCGCTCCGTGGAGACGACAGTGTTCGAGTGCGCAGATATCAAATGAACCCCATTTTAACCCTCTGCGTGACTGACGTGAAATCTACTGTCTTCCCCGAAGCTTCACGGCGGTCCGACTGTTTCCTTTATCTGGACGAAACACGGACTGTCGACCCACTTTGAGTGGAAGAATCGAATGAGGCGAGCTCTCCCAGCTTCTCCTGCGGGGTCGCTTTTCTTTTCCCGCGAGTCTTCTGTCCACGAGCAAGGACGCGACGAAATAATGTGCCGTCTCTTTGTTCGTTAATATTTTTTTTGCTCCCCGTGTTTCCCGCACGGCACTTGAGAAAGGTCACGAACGTTTCACATATATTGTCCGCTCCATGAGCGACCCAAAAGAAGTGCATGCATAAAATATGCAACGGAGCCTGCTTCCACTGCCAGGGACTTCCAAACCCGACGCTTTCACGTCTTGCCAATGAATCCTTGCCCCGTAGTCTCTAGCGACGTTCTTGCACGTCTCTCTTTGTTTCCCTCTTTTGAAGTGTTCTACTTTGTACGTTTAAGTCTTCTTTTTACGCCGTTCTGCACTGCTTCAAATTGTCTGGTTGTGCCGAAGGAAAACGGACTTTCCTCTGTCTATCCGGCAAAATGGAAGAGGGCGGGGGAGGGGGGTATGTACGAACGATTTTAGCGAAAGAAAATATCTCCTTTTAAAAGGACGAGCGGGATGGCGTGCATACTCGAAACTTTGTCGCCACTTTAACTGGTCAAAAATTGGCAGAGTTCGTCTGTCTGTTAGTAGTAGCCTGTTTAGTCGCGTGCCCTGTCTGTCGAGTATACGTGAACATTTCTGTCGAAGATTAAGAACAACCGTGCCATAGACCTAGAAGTAAATTTGCGTTAATTGCCACAATGTATTCGTGTCAAACAAACAAAACAAAACATTTCCCTCGGAAGTCCCGTGGGGTATTTGACAGAGGTTTGACTGGTCGACCGCGGCTCATTTCTGGCCGACCCCGATGGGCATGACGGCTTTTTCCTGCACGCAGTGTGGATGACAGGGCGGCCTCGGCGCTCGCCTAAGGTTCCCCACTGCGTCCGTAGGGAAGGACGTGAAGGCCCGACGGGCCGCAGTCGGGGCAGGCCCGGCGGAGGCTCGGGCGACCCCGCGACGTCGCCGGCCGCCGCGCTAAGCGGAGCGCCATGATCGGCATCCGGAGTGGCAGCGGCGGCGGCGGGGTCGCCTCCATCGGCAACTCCCCGAGCAAGGCCATCTCGACGGTGCTGTGCGTGGGCTTCGGCGGCGCCGTGGCCTGCCTGGGCCTGCTCCTGGGCGTGGTCGTGAGTCGGGCCTACTTCGCCGTCACAGCCATGGCCGCCTGCGTGCTCCTGCTGCTGCTCTGCTGCCGCGCCCGCGAGGCGTGTCACCTGCGACGGCCCCGCTACTCGATGCAGGCCGAGCCGGCGCCGGCCGCCCAGGCCCAGGCGCAGCGCTACAGCCGCGTGTACAACGTGCCGTCTCCCAGGGACCCCGTGCTGCCCTTCGCGGCGCTGCAGGAGGGCTTCGACGGGCGCCAGCACGCCTGTCGCTGTCCTGCATTCAGAACGGTGGCCAGTGCTTGGATCCCGCGTCGGCCTTTTCCGGCCAGAGGCGCAATTCGGCCCACTGGGACCGCTCCGAGTGCACGAGACAGCCCGAGCTCTATGCCCGCAATCTGATGGTCCTGCGTGTCTCGGTCGTATAGGAGCGGCACACCGCTGCTGCTTTGGTTGCCTCGGGTCGATAGGGCATGCGGTCCCCTCGCATGTTCCCTAGGGCGGGGAGCTCCGTCGGGGGCATCGCTTCCCCGGGGTATGGGGAAGACAGGGAAGCCGGGCGGCACGGGGCACGTCGAAAGCGAGTGCTTACGACGACGCCACCTCGGTGGCCAATGTTTCCAGCAAATCTAGAGGTAAGCGGATGGGTGAGAACTGCCTCGTGACTCTTGGCACCTCGGTCAACTGTGTGACTAAAGATACGTCGCACTTGTCGCGCAGTGACGGATGCTGTCGTCATCACCCTTACCTGCACCGTCGTAAGAACAGCCCGTTCGTGTCGCAGGCCGTTCTTTCTGGCGGCTAGAAAGATACATGACCGATATGGTCTCTGCGAGCGAGTCACGTGTAAGAATGAAGGAACAGGTTTGATTCCGATATGCCTTGCGACAGCAACACCCCTCCCCTCCCAACCTGAAAAAAAAAATCCACTTTTAATTTTAACATTAGATTTATGAGGTGGTGCAGGCTCAATTAATATTTCCACAAATTTTGGCTGGATACTTCTTAAAATCCAATCCGAGTCAATACGACACTGTTCTAAATATAATATCATCGCAACCGACGATAGCTGCATCCTGCATCTATAATTAATCGAGCACATTAATAGAAAGGGTAATCAGAATATTCGATAAAGAACTTCGTCTCCGCTTAGTGGTTCAACATAGCTCTCATTTTAACTGAGAGGTATGCATTATGATGTAAGATGCTGGATGGTTTTATTTATATACGAACACACTTGGTACAATTTTTTTATTCAACTTTAAATACTTTAAAGGTTTATTTCGAAAAGAAAATATTTGAAGTCAACACCACGGAAAGCTTCTATTCAAGCTACGCACTCGATAATAAGTTTTTTCCACGACATAGTTCCTAGCCGCCCGCAGACAGCGCAAGGCCATGTACTAGTAGCAATTTAAAACAGAGTTTGGAATTTTAAAGAAAAAAGACAAGAAAGAAGATTAGAATGATGGAAAACAACATTTGTCGCCCAAAATAGTCCGCAACAGTTCTTGCTAAGTGAGAAAAACCATTGTCGGTTCGAGTTCAGTCAATTTTCTGTAAAGAACGGCGAAACTTGAGACAAATCGACTGGAGAATTTGGCGCATTCCGCTCCGCCACACTGTGATTTTTTTTTTTTCAATCAGACTGCTTGCGTTTTTGTCTATAAAAGCAGTTTTGTTCATCTCTAGAACCGATATATATATATACTTTTTTTCATGCAGTTTGTTCCAATTGAAATGAAAGCATCCCGCTCATATCTTTAGTAATGCTTGTTTTAGCAGCCTAAAAATAACTGCTCGAACATTTATCATATCGTTACTGCACACGTGATGGCATTTCGTGCAGTCTTGCACCATTGGTTGCTCGGAAGAAAAAAAGAAAACAAAGACAATGTCGACTTTATCCTTTTCTGTTAATATTTTTTTTATTTTTTAGTGGAGTATTGAATTTTGGTTTGACACAGTTAACAGTTAAAACAAAAGCACGGTTTACATAAACCTCGAGCTTAATGAAGGTTCACCCACTAATAAAAAATCATACTTAGGACGAATTCTGAGGGAGATCCTGTGCACACACAGTATAAGCACGTTAAGAGCCCCTAATAAGAAACGCAAGACAAACCTCGGGGTGATGACCCCTGGTGAATTGGCTTACCCGCACTCTCACCGTATTGGTGCTTTCTACGAAATCGACGGCACTTCGCGTTGTGAGCACAGCTGTTACGGCTGGGTGACTCGTTTATTCGTAAGCGAAACGAACATTACCAACCCACGCCGGTGAAAACACGAAGCAGTGAAAGACGGAAAATGCGCTGGAAATCGACAAAAAGTACGAAATCCTAAAGAAAAATATATCGTCGAGGTCGCCACCTGCCCCTCAACCTCATTATTCCTCAAAGGCAGCGACATTTGTAGCTCCATCAATTACGTTAGATCGCATGATTTTTAGAGTTGGATCCCTCTGCATATCTCCTTCCCTCAAACATCGAATTTTGTTGAGACGTTTAGGAACATACAACTCTGCCCCTTCCACAATCAAAGTTTATTCTTGAAAACAACTGTCCGAGTCTTGGAAGGAAAAGAGTGTCGTTCGAACAGAAGGTAGGTTGGATGATGGAGGTGAGCTCTACGCAAGTACAAACTATATACCGATGTTGCTTTCTGGCGTTCGTATGTATGCGTTTCCTTCCGACGTCAAGTGCCCCTTGTGTGCGTGTCTGTGTCTTCGTCCCCGAGAGAACGTACAGGTTGCATGAGCGTCGCGAGAGATCCCAGTCGGACGGTTGCGAAGCGGGAATCTTCTTCCTCTTGTACAAATATTACCTCCGGTGTTGTGCTGCAAAATTTTTACGGAGGCGGCGCGAAACAGAATAGAGTGAATTTGCGAACACCCTAGCGACGGTGTTCTCTAATCCTGTGCCAATGTGGGCGTAGTTTCTAGCCCTTTACCCGTGTGCTGTCCCGTGGATGCTGTATTTATGTAAATGACCAAAGTATTTCGAAAGTACTTTCCTTTAGAATACCTTAAAAGAGTGTTTAAAAAAATCCTGCAGCATTGAAAGTTGACTCAAATGGACACCTGAATGTGTCCGATCGCCTCCAGGTCCAAAATGCAAATTTACAGTTTGGCACAGTTGTACGTGTGATCCCCAAGGTGTTGCGTATATATTCCGCAGCCCAAATGTAATACCACCTTTCTAGCCGCTAGTAGTTCTAGAGGATTAATTACCCCAAAGCACTCAACACAACAGTGCGGCACGTAGAAAAAGACAAAAAAAAAATAGACGCATACACAGCACAGGCAGACGTACGATGGACTCGGGGCTGGTGAACCCGGAGCGTGCTCAGCTGTTACATTCCGTGACCAACAATTGTTTCCTGGCCGTCGTTTTCGCTGCTGCTTACAAACATGACATACTGGTCTGTGGTTCAGCAAGCGGCAAAATCAGCCCATATTCGTGACTAATATATATATATATATATATATATACTTTTGTTTTGTCTTACGAAGTATGAGGTGCGCACCTAAAATCTCGATTAAAGGCAGATAATGCGGAGGAAAAACAAGAACTAATTCCGATGCATTAACAATCTTGCTTTCGACGGTACCCGTTTTGAATGAGTGACGCCGCGGACTCATCACAAAAGCTTGTTACATGATTAGATTTAAAATCGCTGGATATTCCCAGAGCACCAAACTCGATTATTGTTCCCTTTCCGATGAAACAGAGTTCCTCGATCGTACGCCGCAGCAGCGTTGAGGTTACCGCAAGAGAATTTTAGCGATCGCCACACTGGCTCAGAACCGTGACGCACGCCGAGGGGGGGGGGGGAGTAGAATGGTTCGCCGCTGTTAGCAAGCCGCTGGCCAAACACCGATCATGTGATCGAATAGAGGTCCTTTTTCACGCAGCGTCGTTTACCCAATGCCGAAAACAAAACAAAAAAAAACTTCATACAGCGTTGTACTTAACGCTATACCGGCGTTGTGTGACGGGTTCATCAAAGATAAACAAAGCCACTGTTTCGTAATTCGTTTCCGATGATTGCCCATCGATTTCTTTTCACTCCAACGGTTCTGCAGTTAGCTGGCGATTCGATGCGCACCATTTGCGTCTTCACGACAAGAATCCCATCAGCAGCTACAAGAGACGGCTCGGTCGCGTATACTCTCTGCCACAGCCTCACGTCGGAACAGGATGACTATACAATCGTTAAAGCGCATTCAAACAAGCAACGCGCAGCAAGGCGCCTCCAAGGGTGGTAGGTTAGGTATATATATATATATATATATTAGTCACGATTTATGAACATAGGAGTGACGCAAATGAATGGGCATAACGCGGAAGGAACTCAATTTTCAAGCGCACGCCGCTGCGACGGTACTCTAAGAATATTCAACAAGTAATTTTTTTTTTTAGTTGAAGACCGACCACAGCTGCGAGCTAGGAAAAGATGTGACGTGTACAAATAAGTGAAAGCGGCTAATTCGTCCGACTCGATACGCTAAACCGTTAGAAATCGACACGCGGACGTTGAGCACGAACGCAAGGACGAGAAGGTTCCTAATAGACTGAAGGTGGATAAACATAGAATTGCTGTATGCAAACGACCCGGACGATATTTTACAGTGTTGCGCTTAACTGGTACTCGCCCATTCACGACGCGTGACCGTGTGTCAACCCCGTCTGTTCTACAGGAACTTGATTACCAGCTCAAGCTGTATTTTTGTTAGTGATAAGAAAAGAGTCAGCTGGAGTGGTAATAGAGAAAGGAACGGTCTCGTTTCGCACAGATGGATACAAATTAATATTTTATAACAAGAAGCGCGCGGAAGAGCGACAAAACTATGTAGATACAGCGTATCGTTTGGTGCTACGCGCTGCACTGTTCGGAGTGTCGCGACCAAACGAACAGGCAGCGTGTCACGTGTAAGTAAGTACACCCAACAGAACGACATGGCCTATACTCTAGCGCGCGATCTTTTATACAAGCGCTGCTGCACCACAGAATCACACACCGCACTTTTTGCAATCCTTCCTACCCAAGGACCCTACCAACCGCCTTAACTCACTTTTAAGGTGCTACACACGACGCTAGGTGCGATAAGCTTACTTTTCACAAAGCCTCTATATCACAGCCTTTCGGCACCACTGATCCGGGAACTGTCCTCATTAAATTTAAGAAAAAAGTGGGGGTGGTTACACATGATAAATGACTAAACAGTAACGGCCTCTCAAAGGTCGCAGCTGTTCAGCCAAAATGACCCACACCCCTTCGCGACAGTCCCTCAATCAGGATGTCGAAAGACCCTGCCTCCATTAGTACAAAGTAGGTGAGCGAGTTAATACTTTTCGAGGATCGCCGACACATTCGCGACGGGGCGGGGGTCAAAGCACCAGCAACGCGCGGATCCAGTGGCTGTGCACCAGCACTAATTGTATTCGTTTAGGAGCGCGTGCACGTCAGCGCAGTGTGTAGCTCGTGACAACTTCGCTCCGGCGCAATCGGCGCGCCACAAAAGCGCGCAGAAGGGACGATTCCCCGCCCCCGGCGACGAAGCCCCTTCCAAATGCAAAGTGGCTTATTTGCTCAAGAGACGTACTTGGCCGTTGCCAAAGCCCAGGCACGACAGAGCGCTACGCAGTGCACTTGAGCGCGTAGGAGTCCCGCGTATTACCACTTATTTTTGTTGCCATTCAAACTATACTGTCTCTGTGTACTATACTATTTGGCAATAATACAATGACGTTTCGGAACATATCGAGATCAGTGTGCATGTCTGC
Organism: Ixodes ricinus; assembly: GCA_037355805.1. Lineage (NCBI taxonomy): Eukaryota > Metazoa > Arthropoda > Arachnida > Ixodida > Ixodidae > Ixodes > Ixodes ricinus. The sequence continues at coordinate 73,443 of JAZHYW010028401.1, read as the reverse complement.
TTGCGTTCCACACACTTTGGGTTGACTATACGTGGACCGCCGCGATATTGTCTCCGTTCCGCTTGTTCGAAGTGTGGCAAAGTGTGTCCGCAGCGGCGATACAAACGTACAGTGGACCGCGTAGTTCGCATCGGTTTCTCCCCGAGGAACAGCTACGAACGTGGGCTCGTATCTTTCCGAGAAGCTTTCCTGACGTGAACATGAGGAGTGGGACAACCTTCCAAGGTCGAAGGACAACGGGACACCGGCTAGGACGACCGTCCTAGCACTGACACGCCATATTCGATTCTCTGCCCAACTGAGTGCCCGCGGACCGCGACCCAAACCACACGTTCGAAGTAACCCCGATACGCTGCTCTTCTGCAGCGTGCTGCAAAGAATGAAAGCTCCCAGGTGAACCGAAAGCTACGCATTAACGCTCGTAAAGCGAAGAACTACAACCGGTTCCCGGCGACTGTTTCGCGTCTCGGCTTATTATAAAATGAAGGCCTCTCACGAGGCGGCCCAACTCGGGCGAATTCAAGCATCATCGTCCGCGACGCGATTTCCGCAAGACATTACACTAATTCAAAGTGCGCGTGTTACTGGTTTTCGAGGCCGTAGCGGGCGGCCGCGTCCGTTGCGATTTACGGGATCGTCGGCAGCGGAACGGTAATAGCGGACCGAGCGAGCGGCTTCAATATTCCGAATGGCTGCGTATAAGCTACCGCGTCAAACCGGAGTGAAATGTTTCCGTGGATCGTAAGAATCAGCGAGACCGTTTCTCCCTTTGCCCCAATAACGATAATCGCCGAAGACGGCCGGCGCGCGTCGCCCCGTCTTCGCGAAAAGACATTTGCCGTAGTGACGTTTACCTGTTTATCTAGAGCGAGGTAAAGTCTTTATTTATGCATGGCGCTTCACTGCCGAGGAGGAGAAATTTGGAGTGAGCAGCAGCGCTGGTGGTAACCTAGGACCGTCCTGCCTCGTAACCATAGTAAAAACAAACAAACGAAAAACAAACAAAACGCAAGATTTTTTTTTGCTTGTTTGTTTAGGGAGAATTAAGATTGCGCCAGGAACTTGGCAAAGGGCGAAAGATGCAGCCCCGGCATGGACGTGAGAACGTCCGTGTCGGTGTGCATACCTTCTAGAGAACTGTCACGTAAACCACTCTAATTCGATCTCTGGGGCCGTAGTTTTCGCCTACTGCCAGAGTCATGCTGAAGCCACCCGGTTAATTATAATAAAAATTTATAATTTAAAAAATTTAGCTAACCATTTGTTTTGATTTGGAACCAAATTACGAAAAAATGACGACCAATAAGAGGTGTATGTTTGCAGCGTCTATAAATAAAAAATATCAGACATTTTTATTTAGGCACTTTTTGTACGGGATGCCAGTGTTTGAAGAAATAAATTAAATACACACAATTAAGACACTTATCATAAGGGGAAAAAAAGACGGCGATGGTTGAATGAAGAATTACTCGAAGCAAAAAATATACCAGGCTGCATAGGGGCAGAGTACATAGTCAGATTATTAAGGCCAAAATTAATTTAGTTCCGAACTTGGCGTTGGGGCAACGAAATTCGCATTCAGATTAAAAAACCATACCTGCGCCATTCAATGGCGCGCCTCCAGCAAAGTTGGCATTTCCTCCATCCCGAACTCTGCGCTCCACTGTACGCATGTACCGACATAACGTTCTGTGACGACCATCCAGACAACGTGACACAGCAGAACGCGGTTGATTCCGGACCCTGTTCAAGATCACACGAGGGTTACTACCGAGACGAGAATAAGTGTGTGCCCGGACTTGCGATACCCACACGAGCACTTCGGCGGAGCGGACACCGTAACGTGAATCGGAGCAAGTCTGACCCATGTTTTTGAGGAATAAAACAAAAGTACAACAAACACCCGAGTCTGGCGTGTCAGCCCAACGACCGATGCCTTCAGGGGAGTTGAAACAGCGAGCGGACCGAGAAAACGGTCTTTTCTACAGACAGGCCGCTTACGTTATCCGCACATCTCCACGTCTCATTCATCGTGGTGCGCCATGTCATCTATTCGAAATTATGCTCTTTTTACGGAAACACTTTCCATATAGTGGGACTTTTTTTTTTTTACCGCTTTTAGGACGATTGTCAACGTTACGGCTGCTTACGACCAGACGCTACTACGCATTGTCATGGCAACAAAGCAATGCAACGCAGCGTAGCGCAGTCAACGGAAACGTCTGAACCAGTCCTCTACAACATCGTATATGACAGGAGTCTCAAACTGATTTCGAATGTGGGAGCCAGATAGCCCACCCCTGAAAGGACAAGGGCCAATGGAGGCTGGGGCATGATTTTGATATTTTTGGGACAAAAAAAAATGAACAAACAGCATTGGTGTTCCCCGTTACAAAGCAGCTGACTGTCCCAGTGACACCCTAGAGATTTTTTAGACAAGGAATCAGTATGCTTTCTGCTTTTTGTAAGCTCATCGTTAGGCCCTCTTTAGCTTTTCTTTGCATGTACGACTACTTTGGGCCCACGCCTGATGTTATAAAAATATTTAAAACACCACCATACCACAGTACTGGCAGCTTTCAATAGAACGAAAGCAAGCACACCATCCTTCCCCTGTCACACAATTAACTAGGCTCAACAGGCATAGAAAACTTCCCTCTTCATGAGGCAGTTCTCGCTTTTCTGACAATTTATATAGCAGCATTATAAGTACTCCCCATTTTAAAGGTATTGTCTGAACGGTAGAAGTCCGAGCTCATAGCTTTATCTTTGGCCGTTGCTCCTGATGTGTTCACGCAGCCGAGGTGTCTCCTTGAGCAAAGAGCTCGCACTTGTATACCCTAGTAGTATATGCTATTGCCATTCCGGTTGATTTACACGAGAAAGGGCTGAGAAGCGAATATTTAAAGAAAGCAATACTTTATATATATATAGAAAAGAATAGTGCAAAATGCTTGAACACGTTATCTGAGCAGAGCTCCGTTTCGAGCGGAAATTAATTGACTATATAAAAGTATTATTTATGGCGCATGCGGCGCTCGAGGCATGGGAACGGGGGCTCGCAGTCGCGGGATGCTTATGGGCCGCATCACAGAGAGTCGTGGGCTGCGTGTTTGAGACCCTTGGTATATGAAGTCGTTTCTAAGTCTCGTTAAAATCCAAACATTGTGATCCGAATCACTTCGCGACTTCATTTTACGGTAAAGAGTAGGCAGTAGTTCGATTTTTCTTGAAAGAACGGTCCATTTTTCTAAAGCTTTACATTTTTAGTGAATTACGAGCGTTTGCTGAAAAATAAGAATTAGTAGTCCCAAGAGGCAGTCGCGTCACTAAAGTCAGTGGCACGGTGCGCCCCCCCCCCCCCCCTAGTGACGCCACTGCCAAGAGGTATGAGCATTTAAGAACTTCGTGTTCCGGAAATTTGAAGGAAAAAGAAAGGCTTAGCTGATATGCGCCCTTGAAACTTGAACGTTGCGAGAAGCACGCACGTTTTGCACACATCAACGCCAGATGCGCACTCCCATTTTGTCCAATACATCGTACAAGAAGAGTAATCAGAAGGTTACTCCTCTGGTTACTAACAATTGCAACCAGAGGAGTAACCAGGTTACTTTTCCGGTTGCGCTAACAAATGGCTGCCTGTTAGTGCCACTGGAAGCGGAGCTCGCATAATTACTGCCACCATATGATTCGGCACAAGCACTCACGCTCGGGTCCAATGAATCTCTCTGTCCGTGAGTCGTCCCAGTCCTGCGAAAACGCCGCGCAAGGTGGTCGTACCTGCCGAATCAAACTTACTGCCCGAACGGCATACCTACACAACACTGCACTCCGGCAATGCGGAGCGCAAATTCGTCTGCTTCCTTTGCAGGGGTGGTGGTGACGTCAGAAAGACACCGAGCTCCGATTGGTTCTCAAATGGAAGGATAGGGGGTAGACCTCAAAGGCAGCTTGCTTTGAGGTCTACCCACTATCCTTCCAGTCAGAGCCAATCACAGCTCGGCGTCGTTCTGACGTCACCACGACCCCTGCAAAAGAAGCAGACGACTTGCTCTCGCATTGACAGCGCACGCGTTTTGTTCAAGAAACGTGGAAAAAAAGTGTGTTTCTTTTTGAGCCTGGACGAGATTACAAGAATGTGTGAACTATTTCGCGGCCTCCAATTGGTCGCGAATGACTTGGTGGACATGACCGCGGGTCTTATGGTGCGGGGGTTTTGCCGCAAATCCCTAAGCTTGGTGCATGCGCTAATACAAGTTTCTAGAGACCGTATATTTCCAGAAAGTATTAGGCAACATGAGCGACTGGTGAAAATGATAGGTTTTGCAGCATTTGTCTACACGTATCATCTCAAACCAGTTTAGAGAGCTTTGTCCATTGAGGTGGAATCATTGTGTCATCCGAATGTCAGCTGCTATTCAAACAGGTAAGTGAGGCGTTTTAGGAGTCCTTAAATCAGGGAGACGCACAGTAAACGCGTCAGCTTATGTCAAAAGCAAACCGCAACACTGTGGCACTTCATCATAACACGAGCTCTTATAAGCGAAGTCAATTATCCATTGCGAAGCAAAGAGAAAACTCGAAGTTAAAATCGCGTGTTGTCATACACTATTAGCTACATTAGAGCCAAAAATTAACACAGTTCAGCTGCCACAAATCTCAAATGTAATAAGTAGCGATGAAACACTCATGCAACTGTTCATGCTCAATATAGCAACAAACGAAAGCAATAGCAGGTCCGCCATCTTGAAACGAACAACAAATGAAATGAAAAAAGAGGCCGCATCTCTACGTGGTGAATGATGTTGATTGGGGCGAAGCTCTGGTGGTGCTGATGATACTGATTTTTATTGTTCATAGGTAGTGCTGATGGTGCTGATTTTTTTTATTGCTCATAGGTAGTGCTGAGTTCCGGGTTGCGTTTCGACTTCATTATTACTGCTTTATGGTCGGTGAAATGCAGAGCCAGTGGTTCTTCTAGCGGATCAGCTTGGATCCGTTAGAAGCCGTGGGAACGCATCTCCACCGCTTAAGTCAACGGTCCATGTCAGAAAGAGAATGCGTGGTATGGATCGTGGTTATATACGCAGTTGAGCATTTGACCGCAGCGCCCTCTCGTCTATAAACGTCGAGCCAATGCATGCAAAGTTTAACGGGATTATATACGCATTTGACCGCAGCGCCCTCTCCTGTATAGACGTTGAGTGAAAACTTGTTTGTGTTTTGGCAAAAAAAAAAAATGGAGTGAAGCGTAGTGGTTAAGACGTCTGCCTCATAGGCAAGCAGCCCTGAGTTCGAACCCCCGTGCGGGCGTACGGGTTTTTTTTTTTCTTTTTTCTAAAGTGGGCCGATCTCGGAGGCAGTGCGATCGATGTGAGCACGGACGCCGGACGGATGGACAAGGCAAGACCCTAAGGAGCTTCGTCCCTAAAAGAAAAGCTACTGCAAATAAATCGGAAGTATAGGCGGCCCCTGTAGAGCGTGCACCACATTTCGCGCCGGAGCGATGTGGCAAAGTATGCCTGTAGACCACGCCGGCGAGTATGCGGCGGACCAACGAACTTCGCCCGGCTGCACGGTGGCTTGGCGCGCGGCGTAACAACCGCTGTTCTGAGCGCCACACGCAGAGCGACCTACCGCCGGGCGAAATTCGTCGGTTTGATCACTTCACGGAGTCCAGTTTCCAGCGGAAACTATGCCGTTTCAGAGTGTGCTAAAGGCTCCATGGAGCGAAACATGCGACGAATTTCGCCCGGCGGCGTTCGCTATGCGCGTGGCGTCAGAACAGTGGCTGCTGCGTCGCGCGAAAGCCAACGTGCCGGCGGGCGAGGTTTGTTGGTCCGCCGCATACTCGCCGGCGTGGTCTACAGGCATACTTTGCCACATCGCTTCGGCGCGAAATGCGGTGCACGCTCTACAGGGGCCGCCTCATACTTCCGATTTATTTGCAGCAGCTTTTCTTTTTTCATTTGATTTGCTGCTTGTATCAAGATGGGGGACCTGCTGTTGCTTTTATTTGTTGCTATATTTCGCATGAACAGTTGCACGAGTGTTCCATCGCTAGTTAATGATTTGAGAGTTGTGGCATCTGAACAGCTGAACTGTGTTAATATTTGGCTCTAATGTAGCTAATAGTGTATGACAACGCGCGATTTTAATTCCGTGTTTTCCCTTTGCTTTTGTATTACTTTTTTCATGGCTTTTGTGAGCCCGTATGTTTCACTTTACGTGATAGCGAAGTTGAAGCTACTTGCAAAAGCATGTTCCCCTAAACGATGCTCGCATTGCACGTGCGCGCGTGCTTGGCAAGGACACTGAAAGCTCGGAGCTCGCTCTTGTAGCCTCTGCTACGCTGGCACTTTTAATGGAGTATAATACAAACTGTAGTGGGCAAGCGTAATGACGCATGTTCGAAATGCGAGCCACAAATGTTCTATTTCGCTCGCCTGGAGCGCTGCTCAAAACTTGAGAGCTATGAGCCTATGGTGGTGAACAGTATACTTCGCTGATAAACCGGCTTTACCAAGATCCCTGGTCCCTAGCATGGACCACAATTTGAATTCTGGAGTGTTGGTACAAGCGCTTCTCCGGAAATCTGGATCAGACATTTCATATTGGATCAAGAACACGTGCCACAAATGTCACAGCCACGACTTCAAAGAAGGAAAAAGAACAAGCTGTGAAGCTGTAAAGTAACATAGATTTATTGTTCTACATAAATACGAGCAAACTATAACCTTTAAAAGTCCTACACAGGTGAAACATCCCCAGAAGCAAGATCCAGCAGATACTCTAGGTCCTTGTTCGGTCCTCTCAGATGAAGACAGCAGCGCAGATAAAGCATTGAGAGCTGCATGTGCCAGTACTCCAGTCTGAAAAAAAGTTGTCATAATTTTACTTCAAGTTAAAAGTGGACGTACACTTTGTGCTTTCCACCTTTGCACGCCTCTCCCTTTCCTAGATGCTCTCCACTTTCTACCTTGCCCCAACATGGCTCCCCTCGCAGTTTAGGAGGGGAGGACACTTCAACACATAAGACAAGGCTCGCACCCTGAGCAATTTTTATGATAATACTTTTCTGCTAGAATGATCATCTACAAACAGTGATTTTATTGCATGCGTCTTCTAAACTCTGGCACTGTGGTGATAGTAAATGAAATCTTGATGAAATTACTGAGATAGAAGCTAATAAAATGGAAAAGTAAGTAACAGGTGCAAAAGCACATTGTACAAAAAGAAGAATTAAGAAAGAGCAGTGATTTCAAATCAGCATGAAACAAACAGATGAAATTGTCTTTACTAAGCCCAGAGCAAATGATTTTCTACAGAGAAAAATTAATTGTGTTAATATCCACACACAGCCAAATGTCCAATGCACAGTGTAAATTACAGACGCCTCTGAATCGGCACGACATAAGAGCAGATACCCGAGAAGCTGCAAGCAAAAGCTCACCTGAGTTTACACTCAAACACGAAGTAACTCCACCAGCACTGCAGCCAAACTCCTAAGACCGCTACTGCGGCCCTGGCTGGAAGCGTGATGTCGTGTGGCGATGCGAGCCATCAGCGTGAACCGATCCACAGGATGACCGTGGTTTTTTGTGATGGAACGCACCGTGTTGATGTTCCTGTAATATTTCGCCAACCGGGAATTTGTAGACAAGTGCGCACAAGTACCACATCACAAAAAGTCAGACCCTCGTATGATTAACCTAGCGAGTTACTGCGCATAAGAAAATCGTGTGACGAGTGCACCAGAAAACTATAGACGCGAGAGAAGTTCCACCCTGCAACGTCCAGTTGCCGATTTTAGGACACGGACACGTTGGGAACTTTTTTGAGACATGATGTACACTCGGCCACGAAAGTTTCCGGACCACGCGAGCCGTGGCGGAGCTGCATCACTGAGCTTCCTTGCAGCGTGGCACCTGTTGTCGAGACCCGTAATGCGCGCACGTGGATCCTTTGGTAATCGCAGCCATGTTAACCATCCCGCTTCAGGCCGACACCTTCTTATTCTCACAAGTACGGCGCCAAGTGCCGCTTCGGTAGCCGTCGTGCCGCAGCTCTATCTCGGTGGCGCGACGGCAGGCAGAAGCTGCGATATCAACTATATCTTCTGCCGTCCGGCGTGGACTTGCTTTTCCCAGCTCAGCGGGCAGGAAGAGAGCCATTGTACCTTTTTTTGTTCTTCCTCTTTTTCGTTCTAAAAGCTTTTTAAGTTCTTAATATTTTATTTAATAATGTGTGGAATATATAACAAATGACCAGTGTTGGGTAACATACATAGAAAATAGTACTTTAAGTAAAGTACAAACTAAATGAGGGGTGAGGTCCTTCAAGTGAAGAAGTAAGTACACTGAGTGCAATGTACTTGAAGTACTATAAATAGAATATAGTACTTTCAAAGTAAAGTATTATAAATAGAATGCAGTACTTTCAAAGTAAAGTATAAGTACTTTTTAACACATAGCTATTTCATGATGCCCTTTCATTCCCCTATATATATAGTGTTTTCTTAACTGGTATGCATTGCCACACTTATTTTCAGAAATGATGGCGAAGATTGGATAAAGTCAAGAGGCCACATTGTAGTTATTTTAGGAAATGGTTCCAAATTCAGAAGTCCCTCAGACTTCTGAATTTGGCGTTGCTTGCACTGGCTTGTTGCACCAAAGGGATTAACGTACTACGAGAGAGCATGACGTCAGCCTTGTAGCTTCTGCTAACGGTCCTCTCGTAGAGGAGTGTCCTCTCCTTAAAGGGACAATGAAGGCGATTTAATTTAATTTGTTTAAATTGTGTTTTTAGGCTTCTTGGGAACCTGGCATACTGCCTAAATTTTTATAGACATTTGTGACGCATATTTCTATACCTACGAAAGAACTGAAGAAACCGAAACTCAACTATCTGCGTTTCTCGTTTTTGGGCCTCCGAAAACGGAGGTGACGTACGGAGTGACGTCACATGTGAATTGTCGGTACCGGTAGCATTTAGGGCGTCGAGACTCTGGTTACCGCGGTGGGTTATAGCAGCGCGGTGGCGCGGTCGTTTCGCCGAATTTGTCAACATGGACGGCAATGCCGCTCTCGCGAGCGAGTTCGAGCTTCCGTTCGGTAACCGAACACCAACGGAACGGGAGTACGTGCGTGGCGGCCTCTGCTATCACCCGACGGAGACCGCACAGCCGGCAACGAGCGGCCCGCATGCCGAAGGACGGACGCCGGGGAGATGCCGAGGGGAAAGCGGCAGCGATCTGGCCGTTCTGGCCGTCACAAGCGGCGCGTCAGCGACCAATCGCTGACGCGCGACGTCGCAAACGGCGCGCGTCAGCCCGTTTGGCGGGGCCAAGACGCGCGACGTCACAAACGGCGCGACGCGCCGTTTGTGACGTCGCGCGTCTTGGCCCTGCATCGGTCACGCGAGCTCCGCTTCTCCTGGCTTCTCCCGCAACTCTCGGGGCGTCGCCCCAGTCGATCCCGGTGCAATTATTACCGCGACTGTTTTATTGATTTGCGCGGCACACAAGCGCCGGTTTCGGCTGAAATTTGGGCAACGTGGCCTGAGACGTGCCTGGAACCCAGTTCAATCGCCAAAAAGATGTCCGAAATTGCCTTCATTGTCCCTTTAACGAAAAAATAGTGAATGTGCAGGCAAACTGGTGATAATTAATCATAATATGACACCTGAGACTGTGGTGTGGAAAAATGAAGGAATTTGTAAGTTGAAAGAAAACACAAAGTAGAATGTCTCAAAACATTGGGATGTTCTCCCTCTGTTGCCTTTAACTTTAACTTCTAAGTTGATTTTTTCGCACAACAGCCGCAGGTGTCACATTATGATTAATTGTCCTCTCCTAATATTTTTAACCTCCTCGCTTGCACTAACCGAGCGAGAAGCAGCGAGAGTTCGAAATGCTGCGGGAAAGTCGCCCCTAGAACAAACGGAACGATGCGTCGTCTGCTCACATTTCTGGCGAGAGTAGATCTATATTCCTCCCAGTATTTCTTCAGAGTAGACAAAGCATCCTTTCATGATATAAATTCAAAACCAAATTGGGCAAATGTACTTTGACATCCGGAGTTTTACTTTCTTTGGAAAGCACCAGAAAAAAAAATGCTTAGAGTAAAGAACAAGTACATACTCAGAGAATGTACTTCATGTAGAGCACAAGTTTTCTAGACCTACTTGAAGTAGTGCTATGTACTTAAACTACTTCCCAACACTGCAAATGACGCTTTCTGAATCAATTGTCACTGACTGGTTGACAGGGCAGCAAGTGCAGACAAAACTAAAAGACTTCTGAAACAAACAAAGAAAGAAAAGGCCGAATGGCTGTTTTCCTGGCCGCTGAGCTGGGAAAACGATACCATGCCGGGCGGCGGGAGATAGTGTTGATATCTCGACTTCCACTCATTGTGCCACCGAAATGCAGCTGTGGCACGGCTGCCAACGGTGGCCATCGAAGCGGAACCCGGTGACGTGTTCGTGAGAATAAGAAGGCGTCAGCCGGAAGCAGGACAGTTGGACATGCCTGCTAGTACCAAAGGAAGCGCATGCGTGCACTACGGGTCTTGACCACAGGCGCCACGCCGCAAGGTAGCACGGTTATGCAGTTCGGCAGCAGCTCGTGTGGTTAGTAAGATTTTGTGGCCGACTGTACATTATGTCGTCATTCCTAGAGGCCAATTCATTTAATGAGCACAACCCAAGCGACAAAATGCTTAATCTACAGCCAGTAAAGTATCGAGACTGCTCCAACACTCGCTGGCGCAGATCACTTGCCTGAAAACCAGCAGCATTGGTCGTGGCAGGCTGCGGATGCAGTCCATGACCTCGTCGAAATGGCCCTGCACCATGGTGCGCATGTAGGCCACGTCCTCAGAAGACAAGCGGTTCCGGATGCGCAGCGTAGGCCGCCGAAGGGGTCGCTGCATCAGGATCTCGCAGAAGACCGGGTAGTCTGGAATGGACCGAAAGCAAAAGAGAACAGACGAAGTTACATTGCTTACGCACTAAGGTGTAAATATGTAGCGCTAAGCTCATGTGCAAATGTTGCTGCAATAGCAAATTTGGTGCAGCCCCTTTGCAAAACCACGGAACTGGTTCGAACTCTACAGAACTTACTTGAAACCCCCAGCTCGAGTGAGTATGCCTTCATGGCCACTTGATCGTTCATGATGATTGCCTTCCAGAGCTGGCAGAGAGACAGACGATTCTCCTTGGTTATGTCTTCATAGAGCCCGTGGTCCAGAAGCACAATCCGAGCATTTCCGTCTTCCCCTTTCTGGACAAACACTGGAGTGGGACAAAACCAATGCAATTTCTTACGAGAAGGGCGGCAAATGCAGACAAATAGACTCGGTGGAAAACGTCTCTCCTCTTATTTGGACAGGTAAGAAATAATGGATGAAGATGTCTGCGCTACTGTCAACAGTTAATTAGAGAAGCTACTAAGTGCTTTGTTTTCTCTCATTTACCTCGCTTTGAAGAAGAGATAGAGGCTAAGACAAATAAAAACAGGAATAAAATGTCAACAAAGCAATACATCAACTTTAACAATGTTTTCATGCAATTAAAAACAACAGTACATGCTAAAAGGGAGTCTTATTTACACACCATACTTTTTTGACGTAGCTCTGAAACCCCTGGTAACATCTAATAGTATATATCTGTTAAGTGTATTGAAGATGAGATAACCAATTTTCATTACTCCAGAAACTTGCAAGCTTCACTTTACTGCATAGACTGCTTTGTCTAGACAAAAGCACAAACAATATCAAGTTATCCTGAAACTGCATCTGACATTCCTATAAAAGCGTAGAGTGCAACGCCCGAGCATACTCGGACACGCTCCAACACAGGCACAGGTTTGTTTCAGTTTGCTCACTACCTCTCACAACAAGTAGGCAACAGATTTTTTTTTGTTTTTTTTGTGTAGACTAACGTTTTGTTTTGCAATAATACCTGTTGGCAGCACGTGGGAAATCATGTTTAGGGGACTTCTGTCTCGGTTTGCTCCTTCGTTGTTCCAGAAAGACGAATCTATGTAGCTCAATTTTGTGCAATATGACAAACACTGAAATCTAGAAATTAGTAACAAACTAAACAATTTAACAACTAAACATTTTCTCAAAAAGTATAACACGAGAAAAATATCCTAGGTTGCAGGCACGCAGACATGAACTAACTTATAGCCCATAGATCAGTCTGTCTTCGATAAATAAATTTAGTTCATAAGGCATGCTACAGTTTTTCTCCATGGAACCAAAATTTGTGTTTGACATGTTGGAAAAATACCCGGCACTTAAAGGGCTCAAGTGCTAGGGAGTAAGAAAAAACTGGTAAGTTCACTGACACTTGGGAGGTGCCATAATAGCTTATGAAATAGAGAGGCATACCAACTAACCATTTCCAGGATGGGGATCTGCATGGACAAATCCAGTATGAAACAACTGTTCTGCAAAAGCAGCCACCATTTTGCGGTCAACCTGTGAGACAAGGAAGGAAATGGCTGCGTTACTTCGAAGCAGTGGCACCTGTTTGTATTAGAAACAGAACAGGCCATGCATACTACTCCGGAGACGGCCAAAGGAAAATGCTTAACGAACATTGAAGGGCAATAATAAGCTGTCATGTAAATTGCAATCACTGGAAAATGCCTTCTTTCTAAAACAAAAGGACTTTATATTGGCACTACTTATGGGAAAGGAGAGCTCAAAATTAAGCCACATAATACATTTGGAGTCTACAAAGCATCAACATAAAATTTTAACCTTTGACAGGCATGATGACAACGGTAATTTAAGAAAGTTAGCACAAGCCATGTAAACACTTACATCGGCCAAATCAAGTCCAAGTCTCCGGATACCCTGTAAGTCACTGATCTTGACACCATTAATGAACTCCATTGTGAGCACTCTCTGAAAGAAGGTAATAAAAGCTGTAACAACAGAAAACAGCTGCACCCAGTCGTAAACAGCACACTCGAAACAAGTTATCTGTGGCGAAGAAAAGCATTCGTCTAGGCACCTTGAGTAAAACAATGTGACAGAACTAGGTAAGGGGGCACCTTGGAGATGCATATTCTACAGGACACCAGGAATAGCCAGGGAAATGCATGCAAGGAGTTGTTAGTGTCCAACGCCCCCATCTGTCCACAAGTGCCAACTAGCCTCTCAAAGCTCTCTCAACTGTCGTGTATTCATATATTGCGCCTCCAGAGTCAGGTTCTCCCGAGTGGCACCAGAGGGAACCACGCGACCAGACAGCTACCTGAGTAGACGGGCGGCGCGTGTGAGGGTTCGGTTTCGTTTTCCTCGCACGTCTCCGGGAGCTCGCGTTTCACACCAGCAGAGCGAAGAGCGATTAGCCACCGACTAGCACTTAATGGTCCCCAGCTATACTGGCTGGTCTTGCATCAGTTAATAAAGTAATATCTACTGTAACGAAGATATAACATCTACCGCATCCATTAAGAGGCAGTTCTTTACACTGTTTATGTCGAACTGAGTTTCTCATGAGGCGATTCCTGCAGCTTACCAGATCCTTTCCAACATGTAAGCTCAAGTATTCTTCTTCGGGCCTTCTTTGTCTGACAAAGCCAAATAAATCCCCTGTGTAATGTCGGCTGCCGCACTGAGGCTTCAAGCCTTTTCGGGTGCTTCCAGCCAGCTTCAACCACCTCCGTGTTTTATTGACATTGTTGAAAGTAAAGCAGAGTCCATTGCACTACTAGTTCACACATCATTTTCCCACGATTATGTACCATTTATAGCAAACATTTGCCGGATTTTTAACGAGAAATGATGTCATTGAATAATGATAGGACTGCAAAAGTTTATAGCCATCGGGACTATTTACCTACTTTACTTGTTTCTGGCCACTGGACTTTAGGGACATAGACAAATCGAAGGTGCTTCAGGTCCCGGGCACATCGCTCCATGTTGCGGGCTTCATGCTCAAAGTCGAGCTCCTTCACCAGGCAAGACTTCAGATACTGAAAGAACATTCCAACCTTAAGAACATGCCAACCAAGCTCTCATGTGAATTCTTAACACGAGATACACCTCATTCAAGATAGGCCTTGCACTGCTCAAAAAACATTCCCACGACAACATGAACATTCTGCTTAGGGCTGTGATATCGGCCCATTTTTATTTCGGCTTCTGACGCTTTCTTGCTCAGGAGCATGTGAAAGAGCTCTCTAACACTGACTGTTCTACAGTGGCATTTTGTTTTCAGCTATTTCTTCGCATTTTACTCGCGAATGTGTATCATTGACGCCGGGTACCATAACCCCTTTCACTTTACGATGCACCACAGAGGATGGTACGAGCTATCGAAGCCAATCCTATGCTGTGTGAGCGTCACATGGCCTTTAGGAAGGGCACAGCAAAATACGGGGCACGTAATCGTGCGATACAATCACAGTGCTTGATTGACTGGGATAGCACATAGCATCCGCTGCAGTTCGTCTTAGGGAGAAACAGAGTATACAAACAGTGGCAACCCCTCTAAACAGAAAAACACCCGGGCACCCCAGTCTGGACACTCACATCCAGAATCCAGGCAAAGTTGAAGTTTGGGTGCATCCAACTGACGATGTGCAGGAGGACGCCGATGCCGTTCAAGTCCCCAGTGAAGCGCTGCTGCAGGTCAATAAACTGAACCTGGACATATGCAAAGACGCCTAATTGAAACAATTAGTCTTTGATTGTTGTGACTCGCTTCTTATGTACCGTATTTACTCGAGTAATAGCCACACTATTTATGAACAAGGCCCTTGCATCTACTTTCTGGCAAAACACATATACAGCCAATCATCGCGTTGCGCATAAATTACATAGCGAACAACCAGATCGTGAACATGATTCTCCATAATAATGCAATCTTCACAGATGGTATCTTCGCGCGAAGACGTTATCTGTCCTGTAAACCGCTGGAAGCATGCTGTCGATTGCGGTGATTGGATATTCGCGTGCTCCACGGAAAAGCGAACCCCCAGGTTTTCTTCATAAACAGTGCGGCTATTACTCGAGTAAATATGGTATTCTAGTTCCAAAACACTGTAATATGTGCAACCTACTTAAATTTACTCTCACGATTCCACTTTTATCCCTAAGCTATCGCTCCCTGCCCTCCTTTAAAAAAACAAAATCGTAAGAGGGAAATGATGTTTTAAATTTCAGCCAGTACCCCACTTTTCATTCAGCTCTTTTAGGATATAATCTACACACCATAATAACGCAAATTTTGAGAGCTGTCAGTTTCCTCTTAGAAAACTATAGTTGAGAGCCTACACATATCATGCAAGTTCATGATCAATAAAACGGTAAGGGAAATGCACAAACAGTTTTGACAGCAGGTTTCAAGCTGCATCAAAAGTATGAGAAATCAGCAAGCAAAATTCAAGAAGCACTACCTGTAGTTACAATGATTATAGAGGTGCATCATTCCACATAGGTACTACTTCATTGACATGAAAACATGTCGAATAACATAAAAATAGAACAATCTGCAAAAAACAAGATACCTTAACAGCCACATTTTTTCCTTCGTGCGTCTTTGCCTTGAAGACCTGTGCTAGGCTTGCAGCTGCTATGGGTGATCGATCAAACTGTGCAAAGAGCTTTTCTGGCAAACAACCAAAGTCCTCATAGAACAGTTCATTGATCTGAAAAGAAACGGTAATTTAATTGAACCACCAGAAACGTCCTACAGATACAGCTGTTTGTAAAATTCTGAAGAATCGAGGTAAATTATAGATTTTAAATGGAAAAGTGAAATCGTGCTCTGTCAAGTCTGCAGCATTAAAAGGTGCACTAAAAAAGGTTTTGACCTTTTCCTCTCAGTTACTTCCACTGCTTGTCCTGCATACAGCATTATGTTTTGTAGTGGGTAGTGTGTGCACATAATTTGTATCTTGGAATTTTCGGGAGCATGTAGGTTGAGGCAAGCCCTCAAAAAATGAAGTCAAAAACTTCCTTTGCATACCTTTAAGGCAGCTCTACAATTTTGTCACATCTATAGACTTTCAAAGTCCTCTCATATAGTACAGGCCTGCCATCTTATTTATGATTAAATTTACCATAAAATACCGGGGGAGCACTCACCCAACTTTTACTGAAAACTGGGTTAATCTAGACATGGGCACTTGTCCGTAAAAATCAGGCGCTTAATGTATAATTCGCAGAATTCACAAGTTGGGGAAAATATTATTAGTGGGTGCTTGATTGAAGTGGGCGCTTCCGCGGTATTTTACGGCAGTAGCATTTGGGGAGTTTATTTCTTACAATGAATTTAGTGTCTTCAGATCATTAGATGGGATAAAATTTTAATAGCAGAGTTCTCTGGAAGCAAGGATCCTCTCGTCGACCTGATATTTAAGTATTCATTTTTTTTTTCTCCCTTTATATGACGTAACAAAGCTAGTGGTCTTTCAAGACTGCTGTCAAATGTTTACCAACCCAATGAGACTGACAAATAAAACCTAAACCAAGTTTATATACCGTAGCAACACTCATTCCCAGTGTTCCCGTTTGTGAAGCTGAGGAGATCAACTATAGAAGTAGAATTAAGGGCTAGAAAGAGACAAAATGATACCATCAATACAAATACCATTTAACACTCACCTCGTCCCCAACTCGAACCAAAGCTTGGTCATGTAGGAACTTCAAGAGTGTCGAGATATTCTCGTGGCAGGAGGTGGTTTAAGGCAACTAGACTCTGTCCGAGCTTGATGTAGAGACCCCCATTTGCGAGGCAGCCACTGAGAATGCGATCAGCACCACGCTGGTGACATGCCTTTATTGCAGTCTTGTACTCCTCAGTGCCCTGTAACCCCCATGTGACCCCTGATCACTTCAAATGCATCACTTCAGATAGAAAAGAACATGGCAGACCTGTGAACGAACACAATCATACAAATGTCCATGCACAGTTGGCCACAAAAGTTTACGGACCACGCGAGCCACGGCGGAGCTATATTACCGCACTACCTAGCGGTGCGGCGCCTGTGGTCGGGGCTCGTAGTGTGCGCATGCGCGTACTTTGGTACTCGCAGGCATGTCAACTCTCCTGCATCCGGACGACGCCTTCTTATTCTCACAAACACAACGCCGGACGCCGCTTCAATAGCCACCATTGACCGCCGTGCCACAGGTGCATCTCGGTGGCGCAACAGTGAGTGGCAGAAGCCAAGGTATCAACTCTATCTCCCGCCGTCCGGCATGGCATCGTTTTTCCCAGCTCAGCAGCCAAGGAAAACAGCCATTTTGCCTTTTTCTTTTTGTAATTCAGAAAGCCTTTTCATTTTGTCTGCACGGTTACCGAAGCAGTGCCCGGCACCATATTCGTGAGAACAAGAAGGCGTCGGCCGGAAGCGGGAGAGTTGACATGCCTGCAAGTACTAAAGGAAGCACATGTGCACATTACGGGTCTCAACAGCAGGTGCCGCGCTGCAAGTGTAGCGAAGTGATGCAGTCCGACCACAGCTCGTGTGATCCGTAAACTTATGTGGCCGACTGTACCACCCTGCAAGAGTAACTCACCTCAGTGCGACCCCACAGGCTGTACGAGTAGTCGCAGGAAATTGTAAGACCGATTCCTAGAGTCCTGCAAAAGCAAGCTTAAACTGCAACAAATGTCACGGTTGCTGGTGCACTCTCCACATATTGCCTCTTTTTCATAAAATAAACAGTCAAAACGAAACCAACTTGGCCAACAGATCTGGCTCAGCCAGTCAGACTCATTAACCTCTTTGCAGGGTACAGAAGCTCTGTCTCTTAGGCCCGCTTCAGACGGGGCAACTTTCCCAGTAATTTCGGTGTTGCTGGCGAGTTGTTCCCTAGCTTTCCCTAGTGTGACACGAATTGCTCAGATCGCGTCCGGCTCGAAACGGATGAGCAACTCGGACAACTCGGAGACGTTTGAAGCAGCAGCAGCCAACCAAGGACGCAATATTTTCACGTGACACCCCACGCCGCTGATGATGACAACTAAAGACTTGGTTCTGGTTTGAAATTGATAGTTTTTGGGGATAAACTGTTTCAGAAAGATGAGTTAGTATTCTCAACGCCATTTAAATGTATAGAAACATGTTTATAATGCACAACTGTGCAATCAGTGCAAAAAAAATAAAAATGTAATGATGATGATGATGGCAAATTGTAGCAATTGATTACTGCATGTGAACAAGGGCAGCCCGTGTTGGCGACGTCAAGTTGCTGAAAGAAATTGCGCTCAGCGCTTGAAATACCAGCAGCCTTTCTGAATACTATATCAGTCACAAACAGTGGAATAAAGTAAATAAATAGATAGTGAAAACGTTTTCCATAACATACAGAACGTTTTGTCAGTGCTTAGCTTATCCCGCAGCAGTACTTTTAGTACCAAATCACTGCCCAATCTTTTTCTTTTTTTACTGTGTGAACGACATAGGGTACTCACTTTATGAACCTGCGGACTCCTCCGACTGAAGTTCGAACATTACGCTTACTTGTAGAGTCTAGGCTATAGTACCACACGGCCGGAATGGCCACTGACAGTCCAACAGCCGTGGGGACATAGTAAGAACGCCGTCCTGTTTTTGTCAAGGATGATCTTCCGGCAGCTCCGCGGCCAGAAACCGAATGGAATGAATGCGTTCCATTGAAAACCCGATATACAGCTTTTATAAAGTTGGATGGACGGTGATGGATCATCTGCAATGACAAAGTTCATCAGTGCGTTAGCAACAAACACAGCAGCAATCAGGAATGTAGCCAGAGGGGGGGGGGGGGGCGCCCAGCTAGCTCCTGCTCCACATACAGTATTTTGAGTCCCGTCCTGTCCCCGTCCGTCCGTCCACTCTCCATCGTGCCAAAATCCTGTACGGCCTAGTTGAGACAACTAAAAAGGCCTCACCAACAAGCACGATAGGCGGAGATAAACGCTGTGAAAAGACAATGTTAAACTAGCCAGTGTCTAAATGGCCAAAAGACGATAGCGACAGCAAGGGATATATGGTACGCTAAAAGAGGTGAGCACCTGCTTACAAAAGAGCTTGTTTGAGTGTTGTGTTAAGGGCTGAATCCCACAACCATGCTTTTTACTGTTATCTCAAATAAGGCTTCCTGTATGTGTGCTGTATCTAAGTTCATGACATTCAGGGAGTCAGAATCCCTCACTCCGCTTAGTTGTCCACTGCTAGCGACGTGTACCCCCTTGAACAAAGTTCACGGGGGTACACGCTAGCGAAGGAGCTTCGTCAAAGCGAATGCGCGTAGGTTGTCTTCTTCTTTCGTAGTGTGATAAATTGCTACCACATTTCGATCTTGGTTCAAAACTATTCCCCTGAATACAAGTCGCGGCTGAGAATGGAGATCAATTCATTTAAAACTCTCATTACCTTGTCCTGTGGGCTGCACCACTCGGGTGCTGTTGATGTTGTGGTGAAATTTGAGGCAGTCTTGATGATGACACCGTTGAGTAGAGTGACGGTAAAAATAAATGTCTCCAAAACATGGGCCAACTTTCTCTGCACAAACTTTTCGAAGACACAAGCAACGAACCCGACGACCCGACGATGAGATCGAGGAATACGGAGGAGGAAAACGCTTGTTGCCGCCGCCCACATCCAGAGGGTGCGCTACACCGGAAATGCCTTCTATCCGGAAGTCACGTGTCGAAACACGGCCGTTTCTCGCGAGTCGGTCCGTTGCTGGGTCGCTGGATGGTTTCGGTTGCGGTGGTTATGCTCGTTGTGTTTGCTTACATTACGCCCGTGGCAGTAGTTTGCTGTGGAGCCGACCAGCTCTCACGCGACTCGGACGTTGTGGCGACACCGTGCTGCGAAGAGGTATACGAATCGATAGCAGATACGAATAAATGCTTCCACAATGAAGTTTTTCCTCTTCCCCATTCTCGTAATGCCACCTTCTTTCTGCTTGCTCCTCGCACATTTTTCGCTTTCGTCTTTCTCATTCCTCTTGCCCACGTTGTTTCCCCCGTTTTGTTACCTATGATCTTCGCGGGTTTCTCCCAATTTTTATATACACCCTTCCTCTAATCTGATGAGCCTCAGTCGCGTACACTCCCTCCTCTCCAGCTCCACTGGTCATTCATGATCGCGCAACTAAAAATAACAATAACAATAACAATACTTTATTTCAACTCAGGAGAGCTAGGGTGTGCTGGAAAGGCCAAAGGCCTAAACCGAGGGGTACAGAAATATACAGAGATAAAAGGAAAGTGACATATAGGATGAAGACGGCAAAACATCTCCATGTTTTGTCCTGTCTTCGTCCTGTCTTCGTCCTATATGCCGCTTTCCTTTCATCGCTGTAACTTATCAGCGCGCAATGATTCGTCGAATCAGTCCAATTCTAAAGAACTAACTGTAGAAAACAAAAATGTTTTCAGTCTTGTGCCTTGAGCAGATGTACTTCTGTTGCCCTTAGACGAACGTTGGCCATCCTACAAAAACAAGTATAATATATATTTAAAAAAAAAAAGAAGAAAAAAACTGGGAGGAGTTTTGTCGTGTTGCGGGATTGGGGAGGCAAATTGGAGTCAGAGTTTTATATCAATGAAATATGTACAGTCGGCACGGAATGAAACGCGAACAGTGGGTGCATGGTTTTCGCTAGATGCTGCACCACCTCCAGATGGGAGCTCCAAGAAGATGGCTCCTCCTTCGATGTGTTAGGCTCTTGCTCAGTGCATCCAAACCTTCGGTGTTGCGTCTCTAGGTGACTCAGCGTGGGTCGAAAACCATGCGCTCCTTGTTCGCGTTTCATTCCGTGCCGACTGTACCGACATAATGACAGCTAGAGTTATTGATTTGACAGAGACGACAAGTTGTAACCCCACCTGGTGATTATATACAAAACACAACGAACTCGTATCATGTTTTATGCTATACTCCGTTTCACCTTATGTTGTACCGCAGAGAAGGCTAGAAGCGCGAGCTTATAGCGTTGGGAGCTGCTCTTAACGCACGAGAGCTTGTGCCGCCGAGATTTGCCCTAGAGCAAGGAGCTCGCGCTTGTAGCCTTTCCTGCGGTACATCATAAGGTGAAACAGAGTATTGTGTGTACTCGCTGAGCGCGTGGTCCTCAGCAGGGATGAAGACGGGGCCTTGTGTACCTGAAGCATCACCACTAAAGCCCATAGACGCGTTTGTCTTGCAAATAGCGTCAAAGGCGTCAAAATACGAGGCCCGTACCTTGTGCAGTCCTTGGAAGCGCATGGCGGCGCAGCACTGGCATTAGCGGCGTTCGGGGGATCGGTGGCCGAGTGGGCTATACTTCTTTTAAGTCCAGACGCAGCCGGTGCTACAAGCGCGAGCTCCGGGCTTTCAGCGACCTTGCCCAGCACGCGCGCTCGTGCAGTGCAAGCACTGTTCAGGGCCACATGCTCGCGCGTGTAGCATCGGCTGCGTATAGCGCACACCAGGCACGTGCAGCGAAAGCTCGCGCTGCAGAACCCATGGATCCAGGGTTTAATCCTCACCCTGCCCGTTTCGATCTGGATGAGCATCGTACCGGCGTGCGGTCGTGTATCCCTACTACGTGGTGCACGTTAAAGGCCGACGGCCAGACTCGAGATTCTGCAAGGCAGAAGATCCTCCTCACCATGGGGAGGAAGAAACAGATAACGGTGGACAGGGTAGAAGGGGGAGAGGAGGAAGCGAGGAAAAGTGGAAAGCGCAAACTGGTCGTCGGCCTTTAAAGACCCCAGGCTAGCGGTGGTTCTGCACTGGCTAAATTGCTCATCTACAGCTGGGAGACAAGTCGCCCGTTGAGGCAGACTAAGTTCAGGCTGTATATATATATATATATATATATATATATATTTTTTTTTTTTTTTTTCAATTATTGGCTTTTAGAAGCGAATGGTGGCGCACCGCTCGCTCGAGTCAAGTGTTTCGCGCGTTCGCACAACAATGGTTGTCGGGACTCTGGAAGAAACACGAAGCGTGACTTTATCAAGGAGCTTTAACCACAGCAGCTCGAGTGCGCATGTTGCGGTCAGGGCAATGGAAGGAGACTCAAACCGAGTCTACCTTTTATTTCTCCAGCAAGTGGGAAGACCAACCTTAAGATCTTACAATTTCAAAGTAAAAAAAAAAAAAAAAAAGAAGTTTTATTTGTTGTTTGGATTAACGAAATAACAGCGAGTTTCCTCGTTTTCCCGCACCGCATCCCGCACTCGGGTGTTACATTATGATTTATTGTCTGGATGCGCTGCAGAGGGCCAATGCAGTACGACTACTAACCCAGCTGTGAGTTTTTAACAAACATCATGCAGCAATTATTACGCGACCGCACGCCGGCACAGTGCTCATCCAGATTGAAACAGGCATAAATATGAATTATATTTCTGGAAGACGCAAGTTCCTCGTTCTTTTCCGAAAAGGAATCAACTGCGATCCATATCGCCGAGGAAAAGGAGAACGAAGACTATATTGGGGAAGCCATAATGGTGAGAAACGCCACGGAGCCCCATCAGTGGCCCGGTGTGCTGTTTATATGTGTTTAGAACGAAGCTAGATATTACAGGGCTGTTTAGTTTCCAGACGCTACAGAAAGTATAAACACAGGAATGGACAAAACTATTGAGGCAGTTATCAACGAGAAAGAAAAGCGCATGGCGCGATAAAAATAATCAATTTGTACTAATGCCTAGTTATCACTTCCACACGCCCCTACTTTCAAACTGACTTAGACAGTGACTACTAAAGAAATATATACAACACGCCGGCAGGAGAGAAACACTTAACCCGAGCCTGAAGGCAGCAGCAGTGGTCAGTGTAAGCGTATTTAAGTCATTTTCACCAATTTTCGCGGGGAAGGTATCCTAGTCTCAATATATAGTGCCACGCGCAATTTAAATCGTAACGTCATTGAGATCGCGTCCAGCACATGTGCAGTGATCATCCCGTTATTAGCATCGCTTAACATCGCGTTCTATTTGAACATGCCACCCTTAATATTTTGTTGACGGTTACATCGTTACGCGAGCATCTAGAAAGTTTTCAACTTAACGCAATCATCAGCTGAATTTCAACTCTCGGTAGTTGCTCTATACGGAAAAATTGTGTGCAAGCAAATCTATAGAATGCAACCACCCACCCATTAAGGCAAATTTCGAGTGGTATAGTACCAATGGTTAGAATAACACAGTAAAATGCTGAAGTGTGACGTTCGATGATACCCACAGCAACGTCACCGAAGTGAGAACATAACCAGATCAAGGTGCTTAAATTAAAATCAAGGCAACAATTCTGCAGGTCTGATCCAACAAGCCTATAAGCTTCCTTTCACTCAGTGGCGGCACTGGCCGCTGACAATGGCGGGTGAGTCGACTAAACATCTTTCTATGCATTGTGTACACTTTTTTTCCCCTTGGATTCAAAGAAAATTATATAAACGACGGTATCAACCTTTCCCCCCCCCCCCGCCCCCCCTTTTCCCCAAGTCGAATCGTAAAACAAATATTTCCCTGACAGGTTTCGCTATCCTGGTACAATGTGTAACAAAATGTATGATGCACCGTATCCAGCGAGTTAGGATACGGTGGGATAGGTAAAGCCCGCATAAAATACTCTCAAACAAACACATTAGCGCAGCAAGTTCAAACGTTCGGTGCCCGTGCCAAAAAACAAAACAAAAAAGAACACGAAAATTGCATATTGTGTCTATAATTCTACGCCGAGCAAGATAGAGTCATACACAGCGGACATGCCATCCCAGCCAGTCCGACGCTCTGAGCGTATCACATGAGGCGGCCCTACTAAAGGTTACGTGACAGTCGTACGGCATTGGATTGGCTCCGATGGCTTCGTAGGGTCCTTTGCGGTCCATCGTACGGTGATACGGAGTACAACTGCACGTAGAAGCTGCACGATTTGCGTAACGCACATCCTCTCTTCCACACGCCAACGCCTTCCTCGACCGGCCGTCGCGTCGGTGGCAGGGGGCCCGTGGAGAGCCCCGACCGAGGCCCTGGGCCTAAGCTCCGGGGCCACTGCAGTGGGTCCCGTCCCAGCGGCGTCGCCCGCGGAGGCCTGGCACGACGGCGACCCGAACGTCTCCAACAGGGTCATGGACGGAGTGCTGCGCGAGTTCCGCGCCCGGCCGCTCATCCAGGCGCGGCTCGGCAGCGTTCCGCTGCCCAACTTTGACGCCGGCGACGCCCGCGTGCTCTCGCCTCGGTTCTGGGACCTGAACGCCGTGTTTCGAAAGGGCGACGCCCTGATGCGCTACAGCCCCCGCAGCAGCCCCAGCCAGATCTCGAGCCGGGTGCGACTTCAGTCGCTCGTCGCCTGCCGCGACGTCAAGTTCCAGTGCGAATTTGCCTACTCGTGCTTCAAGGGCAACGTCTCCCTCAGCTTCGAGCAGGTGCTCATGGCCATCACCCTGGCTCTGCACAACGGGATACCCGACATCCAGTCCCTCCACGTAAGAGCCGATATTCTACTCCCGCACACACAACCATGCACACAAAAAACAAAATCGAAAAAAAACCCCGCAGTGTTCAACAATACAGTAAACTGAAAAAAAAAAAAAACTACCGTGGGATAGGGGTTGTTGTGCTGAAGTTTAACAGCGCCACTAGTGGGCGAAACTGCAAGCTCTTATAGGTGAGAGAGTGGTGCGCGGAAATAATTTTGTTATTTAATTCCACACCCAACCCGAGGATTCTCACTTTCTCTTGCACTGTCCAAAGTTGAAATTCTATCTTGAAGTTTGATCTTATCACAATATATTCGCATTCAATCTGCACAGTTTTTTTTTTTTTTTCACTTCAATTAACATTACATATATATATATATATATATATATATATATATATATATATATATTTTTTTTTTTTTTTTTCGGTTACTACATTTGGGAGGATATAGCACCCTACACGCTGTGCCCATCGTCTTTCGCAGCCAAACAACTTGAAGAGGGAACTCTGGAAGCCTCAGACTGGAAGCCGACGTTTTGTCCAAGCTAGCTGATAAGTCTCTTAGCGAAATGTCGCCCACTGGGGTGTCCCAAGAGGCTTCTGCCGACGGTGGCTGTCGCAAGAACCATAATGTGGCTCAAAGCAGCGGGCAAACGAATAATTCGTCAAAGGAAGAGTCGTTGAAGAAGAAGAACAGAACCATTCGAAGACTGCATGTTCTACTCAAGCCTTGTTGGAAGTCGGAATCTCTTACCGATTTTCTATTTAAGAAGAATACAAATATTTTGCGCAACGAGGTTGTTACAACGGCTGGTCGACGAGACAAAAGAGGCCTTTTCGTCGTAACATTTCGTATTGAGCAACTCTGGCCTTGCGCAAGCCGTTCATGTCTCCATCCACTTAGCTAACCCAGAAGGTCACATCTATCCGCAACAGTAATGTCTCGTTAATACAACCCCCCCCCCCCCCCCCCCAAAAAAAAAAAAAAAATCGCTTGTAATGTGAGTTGTCCATAATAACGAGACAAAAATGCACGTATTTTCAGTTTGTCCCCGAAATTGGTGTCCATATGGCGGGGTATTCATAATAACGGGGTCCATATTAACGAGACACTGACTCATATAAACAAAGTGTGATCTCATCCTATTTGCCTGATTTGCTGCGGATGTTTCGGTTTGCTTTGTAGGTAACTCGCGGGTAGGCGTCCAAAGGCTGAGGCGTTATTAAATTGGTTATAAAGACTGCCGGAGAGGAAAAGCGGCATTATTAACACGCCTCGCGACTGTATATCAGTGGGGAAAGTGCAAGCCGATTTTGCCTTTCTGGTTGTCACTCTCATGGGGCTGGCGACGGAGCAGCATGAAATGTTTGCTTTCGTTGTATTTTCCATTCAAGGAGAGGAATTGGAGTTTATCACTCGAGTTCGGCCCATGCTGACGTTCTTATTTTGTCTCTGCTTTCCGTTCTATCGAGCAATATTTCTATGCATCGCCAAGCCGCTTTATCGTCTTTTTTAAAGGGACATGCACTGGCCGGGTATTTATGCTCACCGAGGTTTTTATTTGAGCATGACCTATGAGAGCCCGACTACCGAGTACAGAAGAAACCTATTGCTAAATTACCCACACATTAGGGAGAATGCGGTGAATGTAGGTCTACGCACCGCACGCGCTCGCCTTCCCTGTATAAAACATTCCAAGTAAATAGCCAAAATAATGTGTCGACAAACGCAAGCTCAGGATGCCATTTGTTTTAGTCTTTTGCTTTAAACAGTTACTGCTGCAGACGCCAACACGTGCGGTGCGTAGACCCACATTCCCAGCATTCTCGATGATGCTTGAGTAATTTAGCAGAAGGTCGATTTGCGGCTCGAAATTCGTTTTCTTTCCGCCCGAAAACCGCCGGTCGAGAACTGGCTGGTTTGATGAGCGCTCACTCTTTTTCTTTCTATGGTCACGTGCCGTTCAAACTATAGCGTACCAAGTATATTCAAAGTCGTGGGTCATCTAAGATATACTTTCAATTCACATTTTTTTTGTGGCTTCCCAAAAACTGCAATTGCGTTGAATGAAAAAAACAAAAAACAAAAAAAACATATTGCACAAATTACAGGAAGTACATGTTGTACCACGTCGTTTTCATTATGGTGATGTACCGCGGGCTAAACGACGCGATGGCGGTGAACTACGAATCAACATTGCCGCGGACGTGAGGCCGATACTTCGGAACTCGTTCGTGGTACCGGCCAATCGATCTTCAAGAGCAGAACATCGAGCGGAAGGGATAGAAGTGCGCAATAATCGCACGACAAACGGTGCACGCAGCGTCGTCGTCCTCGTCATCTGGTCGTTTTCTGCAAAAAAAAAAAAAGAAAACTGGATAGGGAGCGATAGCCACGTGACTTCCGGCAACTCTCTCCGTAATAAAAACTCTTATGTCTCCTCCTTCACAGTTTCTCTCCCTCCTCCTCGGTGCGCGAGTCGGCCATGAATCTCTGTGAACACGTTTCAATGTCGGAGCAGTTTTTTTTTGCTTTATTAAAAAGATACGCGACTGCAGCAAAATATTGGCATTGGGTAGTGTCTTGACACCACATTAAATCGCTTGGCAAACAATTAAAACAATTTTTTTAGGTGCCAGTGTCTCTTTAAGGTCCCATTCTTTCTATAGTTATTGTGCTGGTAAATAAAAACAAATCCACAAACTTCAGTAAAAAAAAGTTGCACATTTTTGCGTACAAAAACGTGTTACCTTACTTTTTTTCTGCTTTGTTTTTGTTTTTTGTAAAAAGGAGGGCGGAGGGGGAAAGGAAGGTGGTTAGCTTTGTCACTGAGCAGAAAACATAAAAGGCACATATATTAATGCATGTTCATGCTTATAGAATATTAAAAACGTCGAGCAGTATTTAACTGTTCTCACTCCAAGTTCATTGGTGACGACATAACCACTTGTGGTACGAATAGCGTGCTAACTTCTGGCATTTCCTTTTCTTTCTTTTTATACTGTCTGCCGGTTTTTCGCTCTATCTCAGTTTGCTCTCTTTGTGAAGGTGGACAACATCGGCGACTTTGAAGTGTGCTCGCTGCTTGGAGTCCCTGCAGTGCTCAAGTGGCTGGCCACCAAGGTGATCAAGCGGGTGATTCGCGAGAACAATCAGGTGATCGCCAGACTGGCCTCCGGCGAGGTCAAAGACGTCTTGCAGGCGGCCATATCTGACCAAGACCTCACCAGCGTGCTTCGGGCTGAACTTCCAGTCGCCACTAAGACGCGCATCTCCGGAGAAAGATTACAGAGCGTCAAATGACACACTAGCGAGTCTCAAATGTGTACTAGTAAAATATGTTTCAGGCAAGTAAAAACGAACAAGTGTTTCCTTCGTAATTTTGGCTCGGTGTCGGTTTTTCGTTTCCTTGCACTTCATCTGTTTTGTTTCTTGTACTACACTTCGTTTCACCTTAAATTCACACGGCGGACTTGCCACCGGACAAGTTCCTACGAAATCGGTGACGTCACCTTTACTGCGGTTCAAAATCCGTCGTGTTTCAAGCAAAAAAAAAAAAAAAAGAAACTGAATAGCTGGTGTGTATTCCGTGGGCAAACGTCATGAAATAGGTAAGCGGACCTGTCGTATTGCAATTTTAACCCCGTTTTACTGTCGCTTCTTTCTAGTCCGGCGAGGTCAGTGCCAGGTTCGCGGACTTGAAGTAAGAAGGAACCAATCGCGCCAAACTGCTCGCGCTACAAATAACTGCACAAGCCGTCTTTATTAGTAGCGAGCGACAAGTTCGATGGTGCGTAAAAAGCGCGGTGGAAGCCTGGTCATCCCGTTCCTAAATCGACACCGTCAGAGTTGAGAGTTTGACTTGGCTCTTTTTTCCGTCGATGAGAGCAGAACTTATCCTACTAAAGATGTCACATTGTGAGCGCTTGACCAATCCTGGAAGGCCGATGACAGCGACTCTTTTGGTTGTGCCCGTCTGCCAATACCACAACGCGGAATCGTGGGGTCATTCTTAGCCACTAAAAGTAGTAGTGAAACGTGTAATTTACATTTTATTTCGGAAAAAGAAATATTAATGCGCTTAGATTTCTCTTTATATTTTGATTTATCCGAGGATTATTTATCTCGCGTTCCTAAAATGATCTTTTCTTCTTTTTTTTATTTAGCCCAATTATAAATTAAACATGCAGATGCTAACTGGAAAAAATGTTCACTCTGTTGAAGAATCAAATTCGATGATGAAAGCTGATTGATTTTGTCGGTCGATAATTTATGGTCCTAAACATGTTTATTTTGTCGCTTGCGGAGCATTAGGATTTGGGCGGAAGAGGATACAATGCTATTTATTCTCGGATGGTCTATGTGACTTTCAATTAGTTTCATACTTCTAGTGTGACACAGAATTAAACGTCTGAGCTCGTTTACTTTTCAGATGTGGTCCGTCGCTATTCTTCCAAAATTACCAACAATATGATCAAAAAATGTTTGCCGCGAAGCTTTCGGTGATTTCATCGAACGCATATTTGCGCAATTTCCATCCGGAGGCTGAGTACTCGCAGTGGCGTCACTACAAGCAGGGGCGGGGGGGGGGGGGGCGGCAGGCGGATATTTTTGGGTGCAGCGCTCAGGGGGTGTAGCTGGGCAGTAAAAGGGGAAGGGGGTGTCGCGATGGGCCACCGCCCCGGGTGCCGCTGACCCTAGTGACGCCACTGGTTTTCGTCTCCATTTTTCTTTCCATTATCGAGTTTTGGCACTTCCCACGCGAGCCTGAAGGCTCCGCACTCGGACCTGTTGCTTCGAACGATGTGTTCGCTGAAGGCGTGTCAACGTAGGATGCTGTCGTATCAGTCACAATAAATCCCAACTCTGTTTCGCTGTCCAGCTGTAAAGTAAATAAAATTCCACAAGTTAGTGCCGTGTAATTCTTCACTATCCTGAGCCCTTTCCTGTCAGTTTTTCCACCAAACCAGCTGCTAAATGTGTTTCCGGCTCACCTTTAAGGCTTTCTATCGCCTTGATGAAGCGTGACTCCAATGCAAAACGTGGCTGACATATTTACTAGCATTAGCAGCTTCCTCGGCGTCTACTTCGCATTTCACCAAAACACGACCCACCTGAGCGAAGAAAATGTCAAACTATGCAGAGAGTCGTCATGGCCAGGTTCAACACCAGTGGTGCTGTGCAACGATATAACCCTGCTAGCCATCGGCAGCCTCGTTTCGCACACAAGTCACTGGGTTCTCATGTTATCACAAGATTTCTGTGCATGCCCGGGGAAGCATAGGCATGGTGCACCCTACGAACTGGAGGCTGCGGTAGAACCTACGCCTCCTCTACTACTACTACTAGTACAGGAGGCGCTGGTAGAACCTACGCATACCGAACTCGTCCGAAGAAACGTGAAGATTCCTTCTTTTTCTTTTTTTGCCTTTTCTTTCTTTAGCTTGAAAATGCGTAGTTCTTTTTTTCTTTTTTTTTTTCAAAACAAGGTCTCACTTTTTTTTAAATGTATTATGCGCCGTGAAAGTGAGGGAGAGGAGAAGACGCGAGCGCGCGGGGGACGTCGGAACGCCTAAATGCACTGACTTTAAGAACACTGAGCTCTGATTGGAACAATTAGTGGGTAGACCTAAAGCTAGCTGCCTTTGTCTACACTGCACTCGTCGAATGCGTTCGAATGCGGAAGTCAAACTCGGGACGTCGGCGTTCCGCATTCGAACGCGTTCGACGAGTGCAGTGGAGACAAAGGCTGCTAGCTTCCGCTCTACCCACTAATCCTTCCAATCAGAGCTCGGTGTTCTTAAAGTCAGTGACTTTGGGAGTTCTGACGTCATTGGAAAATGACTGTGACGTCAAAATGACGCACTTTAATGCGAGAGAAAACGGTGATCCGGTGTCCGGTCTTTCGGATGGCCACCATGTAGATTTAATTAAAACAATATGTAACGCACTTAGGGACGGTTAAAATTATATGGGAGGACAGTAGCAAGAAAGCCAAACGCGTGAATAAAGAGGAATCAGACCAACATCGTACGTATCTATGT
The DNA here is from genome assembly GCA_037355805.1 of Ixodes ricinus. NCBI lineage: Eukaryota > Metazoa > Arthropoda > Arachnida > Ixodida > Ixodidae > Ixodes > Ixodes ricinus. The sequence continues at coordinate 42,957 of JAZHYW010028401.1, read as the reverse complement.
AATTATTTTTCCCACCAGAATTCATGGCCGTGATTAGGTACGTTCTAGACTTTGATTCCTGTAAATATTGCACTATATAAAAGCCCTCCTGTGAAGAAACCAGACTGGCGGGTAATATAAAACAAAAACAGAACCGCTTGCAACATAGCGTTTCAAGGCTGGTGGCTCTTTAGCAGCCTCAGAATAAATCAAAAGCTTTTCAGCTTCGCGGGGTAAAGAACGAATGTAAGCATTGCACGTCATCAAAGGGCGCGGTTACAATAGAGGTGGGTAGAGAAGTCCCCTATCGCCCTAAGCTCGAGCATTCTTTGACATCCTCGATCCACAACCGAAAGAAAACAGAGAAGAGACAACAAGAAGAGTACTTACATCGAAAGCTGTCCATTAATAAAACGGTCTTCCTGCTGAACCGCAAGACTGACTTCCTGCTGCATAAGCATTCATAAACGCACTGGCGTAACAAAGGGGGGACCGCCCCGGGTGCAGAGCTCAAGGGGGTGAAGCTAGGCAGGCAGTGAAACGGGGGGGGGGGGGTCGCGGCGGGCCACCGCTTTGGGTGCCGCTGACCCTATAGTTCGTGCCTGCAGGATGAGCACATTCTACCGCGCTAGCAGTTTATACGACAGCGTTTCCGTTGTAAAAGGGCAATGAAAACAAAACAAACTAACAAAAAAACTGGCGATCGCATGTTTTTTTTTGTACTAAGCTGTGTCGCGCTGTACAAAAGATTTCCTTCGCAGCAGAACTGCGCTTTTTGCTCGCACATTTTATCGACCCACTCAATCAGTTTCAGTTCCGAGAACTTACCTTTCGAGCGGGAATTGATAGAATAGTCGAGCAGTCAGGCGTTCACTAAATGTGCGTACAATTAAATTATTAAGCATGTTTATAAGATGGTCCCAAAGCACGACAATGAAAACTTTCCAGGGAAGTTCACTCAGGCGCTGCTTCCTTCGTTGTTACTCAGAAAATGGAGTCACCTTGGCGTTGCCAAATTGCCGTTTAAACTAACCTTGAGAGCTTATCAATATCAAGTTCCCGTTCACGAAAGTAACCGCGCAGCTTAGCGGTGTTTTAAAATGTACACAACATGTCGCAAACTTTGCGCTGGCCGTCTTTGTTCAGGTATACACGCGTGAAGCCACTATTGGCAATCTTCTTTTGTTCTCTGTGAATGCTCCAGCCGGGGACATGGTCAGGGAGTGGGACACATACAATTACGGGGTTGGCTGAGTACACACAAAGTTGGTTTTCATTGTGTTTTGTTTCGTGGTCAGTCGCACGCAACCAACGGGAACGCGATAACACGCGTGACCTTGGCATTCGGCGAATGTATTCCCAGCTTTGCGGCTTTCTCCGCCGGTTTCGTGGGCGTCACGAGCAAGAGTGGAAGCCCGTGGTCGGTACTAGACAGTGTCGTGTCGCCGAGCAACTGCGACCAGAGTGATCAATCATGGTGGGTACTCGATGCAGCGCGTTTCAGTAAGGGCGGAATTGCTTGGGATTTGGTAATAGGCTCATGTTAGTACGACCTCATCCTTTAATATCCTTACGTTAGTCGTATATCGTAGCCTCAATATACGAGATAATATCGCTTCTATCTTTTGTATCGGCACAACCTGTTAGTGATAGTTCTATACGTTTTGACTTACACATGTCTCAAGACGAGGACAATTTTATTCTAAATTTCTTTTAATAGAAAAAGTCTAAACATTCTGGTGATCACCAGTACCATAGGTGTTAATAAGATATGTGATTATGCAGCGTTTACCATATCGTTAGTATTGTGACAGAAACTAAAGCTCAATTCTGTGTTGTCTTTTTGGGCGTAAGTTTGAAATGCTATTCAGATATGAACTCCGAACCCTTCAGTTCAGCGACGCCTCGTAAGGGCTAATCTGCCTTTCGCCCTGCTTGTCAAAAAAAAAAAAAAAAAAAGTTTAGCGGTCAAATTTAAATCCCGCAATCGATGCCCAATGGGCTCATGTTAAATATCTTCGTTACAGGTGTTCTATCTTCAAATAACCCTGAGCGTCATTTTTCTTCTGCAAACTGCTCGCAGTCAAGGTAACGGGGTTTAACTTTCCTGCTATAGATTATGCGGTCAATGCAGCAAATGTGTGCTGTGTGTATGTTTAGACAGCCGGAAGCGCCAGCTTTCGCTCCACGTGCTCCGAGCTGCGCTGCGTTAACACACACGGCCACCGTTTCCCCGCAAAGCAGCAACAAAAAATACAGAATAGCAAGAAGCTAATGCACACATGTGTCGCGTTTCAATTGAATTCGGGCGGATTTTTTTTTTTTTGCTTTTACTGCATCGCTTCAGTATAACACAATACGATATACAGTTTATGTTACTAAATGTAGCCTTTACCACATTACGCACATAGAGCTCTGTGAATCGGCCGAGTTGGGATTCGCTTCAAATTTCCCGCGATGTATACAAAATATCTGCCGTTGCTTCTTCACGCACAACACGTAGTGGAGCTTCACGGGGTGTTAGCCATTTTGAAAGCACTTTTGCAGCATATTATATGTCCAGTATATATAAAATATGCACGTCAGAGCACAGTAATACGCTACGTGGTTTCTAACGATCTCGTGATTAGACTTGGCGGCCCGTTGCTTTTGCTGTGGTCCATCGAATATACGATGAGACGAAGTAAAGGTCAAAGGTGTTTCCTAGTGTCGTCGTTCACCGAGTACCTTCGGGAAATAGCCCCGACTAGGTATGTTTGTAAGCGAACGAGCCACTCTTTTTAGAATGCAGCCTGTCATGTCTGTGACGTAATTTTTATCCGTTCGTCTAAGGTATGATTGGAGTCGCTCGAACACGACGTCCTATTGCCCCATCAAAGACCTGCAATGTCTTCAGGACCTTTTGAAGACACTACTTTTGCTATGTCGACTATTGTCATTTACAGGCTAAGAATGCTGTAGAAGCTCCTCCTCCGGCACGCGCTCGTTGACTTTCGCAGGACTTTGCTCTGCACGTGCGACGAAGTGTTACCAAAGACAGAAAGCTGTATAGCGCTAGAGGTGGAGCTGCTATTGCATTCTTAACCTGTCACCGACTATTGGCGATGTGCGCGATCGAAAGCGTCGCTGTGATCGGCCTGCCACGATTGGCCGAATGCTGACTATGACGTCAGCAAAAGATTTCTCTTCGACGGAAATAAGAGGAATGGAAGAACTTCAATTTTGGCGTTGTTAGCAGCGTTGCTTCAGAGCGCAATGATTTCAAGCTTCCACCATGCTCATTACCAACACCATGGAACTTGCTGTTCGCAAGGTAATGGCGTCACGAGGGGGAACTATAGGAAGGCGCCATTAAAACATCTCGCCGCTAATAGTTATTGCCTCGCCATGCAAATAGACAAATTGCTAAATTACCCAGGCCTCAACGAGAATGCTGGGAATGTAGGTCTACGCGCCGCACGCGCTCGCCTTCCCCGTATAAACGATTCGAAGTAAATAACCAAAAAAGCGTTGACGAACGCGCGTTCAAGATGCCATTTGTTTCAGTCTTTTGCTTTAGAACGGTTACTGCTGCAGACGCCAACACGTGCTGCGCGTAGACCTGCATACCCAGCATTCTCGTTGATGCTTGGGATGATTTAGCAATAGGTTTATTGAAAATTGGAATTGAAAGTTGTGAATATTTATGCACCAAAGGGTCGGTCCGCCTTCGAGGTATTACAACAATGGTTCAACGCTGTAGAGGTGCAATTTGTCAAGTGCAGTAACCGACTGTTAACCTGAGGTCTTCAACGTGCACCGCGAAGTAGTGATCACACGACCGGACGCCGGTACGACGTTCGGTCAAATCGAAATGAGTAGCGACAGGGATTGGAAACTGGATTCAGTGCTCTGGCACCAGATGACGGTGTTTGTAGATGAACGCACTCAACAATAAAATACTCTCATCAAAACAGAGCTTTGACGTTTTACAACGTTAAAAAGTACAGACAGTTTACACTTAGGAAAAAAAAAGAAAGTAAAAGTAAAATCAATACCAGGAATAGTATAGACCGGATATATTAACCACGTGCTGTTCCTGGTCGTGCGCTAGCTTCGCCAATGTTCGCGAAGAGTTAGTTTGAAATAAGTTGTCTGTCATACAAATCTGTACAAATCTGACCACTAGCTGAGACCCAGTCGCTCGTGTGACTTTAAGAGTAGACCACAGTTACCTTGTAGCACGAACATCAGTGCAAGCGAGACAGCAATTAAGCGGAGCAATCACGTCACCCGTGGTCACGAATGATTACACTGGTTCTTCACCTACCGAAGCAACCGTGAGGATACTAGCTTCTTCCGGTGCCTTTACTAGCCAGTCAAACCAAGTCCCCACAGGCGAGGTGCTTGCACGAAAATTCGGCACAAACCGCAGTCGAAGAAGCTTCTTAGTGAGGAGCTACATCATGAAACCTCTACGCATCCGCTGCCGCTCTTGCTGAGCCCTCAACTTCTTGATCATTGGCGATAGAATCGGCGGCTCGTACGCGATTATGGTGTCTGCGAAGAACGTCAGGCTGTTGATGACACACAGCGAAGCGGCCAGCAGGCCCGGGGTGTCGGCAACCCGGGTGTTGGCTTCCGTGATGTACGTCAGACTCGCTACTATGTAGGCAACGCTGCCGAGCACGCCGTGGACACGGTAGAAGATGGAGTACGGCACGTCCGTGCTGCCCATGAGGACAGCGAACAGGATGATGGTGCAGGTGACGAAGAAGCAGAAGGAGATGAGCGAGAGGAAGAGAGCGTGCGAGTCCATTAGGACGTGATTCGTATCGGCGTCGAAGTGCGAGTAGACCAGGAAGACAAGGGCCATAATACCGGAGACGACCTGGAACACCTTCATGGCACCAGAGAAGGTGTTCAGGTAGTTTAGGTGCTTGGTCATGTCGGCGCCGAGTTGCGACCTCTCCCGACCTCCAGCTGACTTGAGGCTCTGCCTGGCAGCTGCTCCGGAGCAACTGCCGCGGGACTTCTTTCTTGTCTTTTTTCCCACACGTGATTCTCATTCTCGTCGCATTCCACAGCACTGATTTTCAGACAAGCGATGCTCAAGTGGTGTGAGGGGTCAGGCACTTGCTCCGAAGATACTAGAGTACGCGGTGGATTTTAGGAAAGCTTTCAAAGCTCTAGCTGTCTAACGAAGCAGTGAATCAACTCTTCGAAAGTTTTGAAGCTTGTTTATTGATAGACATAATAAAAATGTAAAGCCAATGTTTTCTTTTAATTTTTTTATTTCACAACAGAACAACTTCACTTGCACACGGGAGAAGTGAAGCTGATGGATAATGCGGGAATTTATTTTTCAGTATATTATTATTTCATAATTGTTCCACTTCTCTTGCCTGCCAAGATATCAGGCTATGACGTGCAGTCCTTCCGTTTTTTTTTTTTGTTCTTAGATGACATACACTTTGACTCATACTGTGCCGTGTACAACAGTGTCAACGTTTATGGAGCGAGCCTGTCTCTTTATTTAACGTTTGATCTGCACACGCCCTCGCTGGACAGCAGAGGGCCCTACAAGACGAGCTATCGTAAAGCCCCTTCATGTTTCGAAAGAGCGCAAAGTTCGTCGATGCACGAGGCACGTGCAACGTGCATCCTTTGGGAAGATCATGGCGGCACAGCGCAGCACTGAGCTAGATTTCAGACGCCATGTTCTTCCCAGAAGGCGCGCGCGGCACGTGGCTCGAGCATTTCTACGACAAAGAATGGCGCAAATCCAATGTCATGTGAGTGCCACATGACCTTCGGGTGGTGCGCAGCGACGTGCAGTAACGTGATACATGCATAGTGCCGGATTAACTGGGATGTCTCGCAGTGTCCTGTGGTCCATCGTAAGGTGAAACGAAGCATAGACGAAGCACCGCGCCACCGCCCAAAACTATACGACAGCGTTGACTTGCACTCTGGCACATGCACGGCTTACACTGACGTCACATCAGCTGCCACTGTGGTGGTCTTGATGCTGAGCGCGCACCTTTTGCAGCATTCAGCTCGCACCACCGAATTTGTTTCATTCGGCAAGAACCAGTACGAATGACCACCAGCATGGCGCGATGACGTCACGCGCAAGCCACGAGCACAGGTCTCTCAGGTTCACCAACTTCCTCACTTTTGAGCTCCGTTGTCATCATCAACGAAAATATCGGAAGAAACAAACGATTCAGCAAGACCCGCTCGCGGAGCTCTCAGCGAGGAGCGCTCCAGTAACCAGCACACGACTGACCATGACGTGGCACATCTACTACATCCGAACCTTCACGGGATCCCTCAAGATCTTCCAGGTGATGGCGGCGCTGTTAGTCATCGTTTTCTTGTCGGTAGCCCACTACAGCACGGACACGAACTACCTGACAATGCGGCCCGCCGCCCTGCTTATGGCGATGGTCAGTTTTAGCTTCTTCATCACCAGCTTGGTCATCTTCATGTCCGTCGTGATGGGCAGCACGGACGTGCCTTATTCTATATTCTACCGAGTGCACGGTGTACTCGCCACGGTCGGCTTCGTTGTCTCCGGTCTCACGTACGTCAGTCAAGGGGATCGTGCGTCGCCCTCCAGAGCGGGGTCTATCGCGGCGTCTCTGAGTATCCTCAACAGCCTCACCTTCTTCGCGGACACCGTGATAGCGTACGAGCCGCCCATTGATAACCCAAATGTATCGGAAAGCAAGTAGGACCTTGCTCGTGACGCCGAACTATAAACAAACCGTTGAAGCGAAAGTACAGACTGCAAAATCACAAGACGAATAGCTCTGGAGTAGTTTGTGCAGCATAAACCATTATTAATTCATTCGACTTGCTGACTTCATAATTTCTGTGGAACAAACGACAAATATTTCTTACCCGCGGTATCAAAAAAGAAAAAAAAAAGTGACATTTACATGTGCCGCGTTTGTAGGAGTTGAATAAATTATTCATCAATCGCGTTATATCCATGACCATAAGCCCGGCGTCGGATATCTTTAGTTCGGTTTCAAATGTGATGAGACAAAGCGTGATTTCCATAGTTTTCACAAAGGTGTATAGCAAGATCCAATTTTTCTAAATAAAATATAAAAACACACACGCTTCTATAAACTTTCGTTACCATTGGGTTCTGGGACTTTTGTGTGCTCATTTAATTCGCCAGTGTGTGTGGTGACGAATCAAAAGTTGTAGAACAGCACAAATAATCTAGAGATAAATTATAAACTATATCTAGACACCCCTCGCATTGTTCTCTTTTACAACTGAAAATGAAGCAGTATTTACGAGAAGAAAAAAACAAAACGATTATACCTCGATCACTTTGCAGATGACGTGTACCTGGCAAACGAATACCTGGACGATGTACTGCGCTCACTTCAAAAGGACCGCAGCCTTCTGGCGGCCATTGATCCACTAACCATTCCAGAGTTCGGCGAAAGTAGCGTCACAATCACGAACGGCCGGGTGTTGGGCTTGTCCGCCATCAACCGAAATGGCAACAGCAGCGTACACTACGGCCTAGGCAGCGTCATTGTATCGGCCCCAATTGTGGTTCCCGGTGTCCTTTTCACCGGTCAGCACAAGGTGTCCAAATTTGGCATCTCCATCTCCGGGGACATCGAAGCCAAAGTGGATAACGTCCAGATATTCATTTTCTACAGAGCTCCCAGAAACGGCGGTGAAGCCCGCCTGGAATCTTTTCAGGTAAACACGAAGAAGAACGGGACAGAAAGGAAGGTCCAGACACATTACCATAGCGAAATAACTCGAGACAGGCGATGCTCGAGTCATTTTCGTTATCAAGTGTAAACGTCAGCATGGGATATATCATATATTCCGTCTGAACGGGGTAATCATAACTTTATGGCGTGTTCTCACATAATCAGTGACATGACCATTTTCGGGGTGCTGAATGAACACCAGCGGAATTGATGTATACTGACATCTCCTGGAGGGCGCATTTTATGTGTGGGATATATTTAGGGCTCCGTGTTTTCGGATAAATACGAAAAACTCCGAAAAACACCCGCCGGTAAAATTTTGGTCAATTCGGATTTTTCCGATAAACTCCGAATATCTATGTGTCAATGCCACTTCCCCCCCCCCCCCCTTCCCCGGCAATAGAAAAAAGTACACAAAGCGAATGGTCCTGGGAAAATTCCACCGTAATTATCTTTCAAATCTCGGACCTTTGTCAAAAGGGGTCTTGCCGCTTGTCTCTTCAAGGTTGATTCAGGGCAACAGGTCGTTCGTTGTACATTCGTGTCACGACAAAAGCCACGTCTTTTGGTTTCCAGTTTGGGCCATGCGATTTGTGACTTAGAGAAAGGAAAGGGTATGTTTTAGTAACAGTGAAAGCTATGGAGCATAGGGATTGTATAAAATTGGGAAGAGGGGCAGTTCAAACTCTCTATTACCTCCTTAGCCACTCCACCTTGCGCGGCCGCGGGCTAGGTTGATGGAATAGGATGGGATGACTACAAGCTTCCTAGCGACTACCTCCGGGAGTTTATTGATTTTAGGGTATCGGCGTTTATCGAAGCGCCACTTGTGTGTAATTTTCGTCATGGATAAATTAGTATTGCCAATGGCAATGCCACCAACGCGAAATTCAACTGAAGATATTTCAATTGATACAAGCGCGTTTCATTTTTTATCTGGCATACGTTTACATCCGGTTATTATTTACATATTTATTTTCAATAGGAAACACTGCGAAATTAAACTCCGAATTTCGGAAAATTGGGAATCAAACAAATATAAACTCCGATAAACTCCGAATCTTCGGCAAAAAAATAAACTCCGAAAAACACCCTCCGAATTTTTGAAAAATAAACTCCGAAAACACGGAGCCCTACATCTATCATATTCCAAAAAAAAAAGGGTTTTTGGTCGGTACAATTTTTAACGTTCGTGCATATGGCACGTGATTTGCTCGCTGTGCGAAGCTACAAACATGCGCGTGCTGGCTTGTGGAGATCGCACGCTGGGCTGTAGATTTGTAAATATTGGAATAGTGTATACTAATATTATATACAACCATGAATATTATTTTTGTTTGTTTTCTGTTTGGATGACACGTTCACTGTTTTGCAGGTGGAGGAACTGAATGGGCTGGAAAGTGACACGAATCACAGGCGTGTCGAAGGCCTTTAATTGGGTGCTGAAGATTGTAGCAAATCGAGTTGCAAGACAATTCCAAGGAAAGATTATCAACACACTGCAAACGGAAGCGTCAAAATTTATATCCTCGCAGGTAATTGGTTCGATATTTTGATAGATCCTTGGGTGAGAACGCCGTGCCCACCATGGTCCCTTTATGCAGTGGTATTTGATCCTGGAACTTGGTCCCAAAATAGGAACTTCGAAAAGTCCGTAACTTTGGTAATCTAGTAGGTACGAATGCGTTATGAAGAAGAATGTGCTTTAAACTTAATTGTCACAATGTATAGCCTCTCCTCTATACCCGTTTTCACCACAAGAAAAAAAAACAGGTTTTGCGCATTGTTCATAAGATGCGCGAAGTAGTTCTTACGAGATTTGGTTGTAAGAGGAAAAAGCGATGCTTTTGGCGTTTGGAACGTGTACGCCTAGATTAGATAGCATATATCAAATCTAAAATTCACCTACATATATCTTAATTATCAACATAAAGGGGGAAGTTAGTAATGCTCCGCGAGGTGCCATACTTTTTTTTACTACGGTTCTTGAGGTGAAAACGGGTATAGTGGTAAGAATTGCTACTTTCCAATTACAGACGTTCTCAACATACTGCGCCCGATATAATTTTCACGGGCAAAGATCATGTCAAAAGTTTGAACGCATATAACAAAGATCCCGTTTGCTCAGAATCGTGCGCATAATCAATACCATATTAAAAAAAAATCTCAAAACAAAATGCAGCTTTAACGTGAGCTTAAACGTCAAATATTACATCGGGCACAGTGCATAAGGTAAATATTATAATAAAAGAAGCAAGCACATTTCCGAATCGACTACTGTCTATAGTCGGTGGCAGGTCAAGAGTTCAGGGCGAGGGAAAGGACGGGGAGGACGAAGCAGATGGATTGCTGGAGACGAGGAAACATCCCCCTCTTTCCACCATTCCGCCTGCTTCTTCCTTCCCAACCTTCCTTAACCCTCGCCCTGAATTCTTGACCTGTTACCGACTATAGTTTAAAACACATTTGGTTTAGTTTCAATCTCAATTTGTGATCTATTTCAGGTTGACAAGACGAGGTTTCCGCCTCTTTCTGGGAACGGTAGCAGCGATCAAATGGAGACGTTCGCATATGGAATGTCATCCCAATTTTGAGATCATAAAAAAAAACGAAACAAAGTCGGCTGCAAGAAGAAGAAAAAAAAACCTAAATAAACGAATGAGTTACGGCTAGAAAATTCAAGAATAGAGGCCCCACGGATGAAATGGAAAACTTCAACGCACGGTAGCCATTAGTTCGTTCCCGAACGTATACGTTCGAAGCAGTCTGGACACGCACTTTTGTTTGTCGATTAGTTCCTACGGGCGGTGATGCGATTCTGTCGTGCTCGCACAGCAGATGAAGACATACGTGTATACACTGCCGTGGAAGTGGAACACGGGGAAAACCAAAAGCACGATGTCCCCCATCCCCAGATGAAAAACTGCGTGCACTAACTAGATCGAGAACACGATTCTCCATAGAAATGCAATCTTCACAGATGGTATCTTCGGTGCGAAGACGTTATCTTTGTCCTGTAAACAGCTGGAATCATGGACCGCAAAGGACGCTACGCGTCATCGAGGCATATCCGACGCCGTGTGAGCGTCACGCGACCTTCGGGGTGCGCGTGATCCGTGGTGAGTGTGACGTGATACGTTCACAGTGCTGGATTGGCTGGGATGTAGCCATGGAGGTAGGAAAACTTCTAGAGGCGACATGATGCCAGCGCAAGTGAAGCCAGAAGGGTGGAGGGACACGCCCCCAACGATGACCAACACCTCCAAAAGCTTCTACCTCCATGCTCGTAGCGTCCGCTGCAAGAAATCATAGAACAGCGCCGGTAAAAACAGAGCAGGGTCATCCGTGACAAACGTCCTCAGACGGTTATACCGACCATCGCCAACTTCTTTAAAAAAAAAAAAGTGGTTGTTTGCTAGAATTTTGATAGAAAAAAATTATGATTACGTGAGCGCTTTCTGAAATTTCTGCAGTGAACCCGAGCTATAGATATATAGGTTAAAAATACCCGAAAAGAATCGAAATGATTAAAATGAAATAGAGCTAAATTACTCATAAAAAAAACAAAAAAACTGCTGGTTTTTTTTGTGTGTGTGATGCCAGGGATTCCCCTATTAGAGGGCATCTCCGCCGTAATTTTGATGGTCACCGATTTCTATAAAATTTTCACCATGTATTTGGATGCCCTTCCTGAGCATGTGTACAAAATATCTCGGAAAAATATTAATTTTCTTAGAAGAAAATGAATTTTGAAATTTACATGTACACACCCAAATCACTTGCTGCCGCCCTACTGGCAACACTGAGCAAGAGCGGCACACGGAGGCTGCCATGATGGCGCTGACGTTGCCGTGACGTCACATGTTGGTCAGGGTGCTTGCTTTGTAGCTTGTTGGTGCTAGCGACTGTCCGCTTTTTGCTTATGTTATCGGTTTATATAGTTATAAGAGCGCGTAATGGCGACTGGAGGAAATTGGTGTTGTGCCGTAGGGTCTCGCGCTACGGAAGCGTCGCTTGAAAGCACGGTCTACTAAAACCGTCTATTGTCAGACCCCAAGATATAACAAAAAGTGCCTCCAATTAAAAGGCATAACGTCGATCAGTTTTTCTTGGCGTCCTAGCAACAAAAGCTGCCTTACCATTCCGCTTCGAAAGCGGCATCTCGGTCCACATGGCGGCGGATCACGAATGCAGCCGCCGCTGGCGGTTCCCTCGGAGGCGATGCAGGCGGATCGTATGAGAACGGGTTATCGTCATCGTCCTCAAAATCTAGCAGCATATCCTCATCGTTGCTCGATTCAGACGAGCCTGATGAGTCCATTTTTATCCGCGGCACGAACACAGAACAGTGACCTGCTGCCAGGCTGGCCAGGCTCAAACTGCACACATGCGAGTGTTTATACCATATGTGACGTCACGTCAAAATGGCGGACCAGTCGAGTGGCAAGTTAGTTTCGGTATCGGTTTCAGCGTATTTTAACGATTATAAATTATGTAAACAATTTTTTAATGATTTAACCGCTGCTATAGGCTACATTTTTAGTACCCTTTCCGAAAATATGTTTCGATAAAAACGCTCAAATTGACGGCGGAGCTGCCCTTTAAGTAAGCAGCTTTTTTGTATTTTTTTCCGGAGTTAGCAAGAAGAAAACGAGGCACGCTCGGCGTTTAAAGCATAAAAGCACGGGTTGACCTTGAATATATGTCAAAACTCTTTCTAGGCTGGGCTGCTTGCTTTATTTTACGCTTAAGTTCTTTAGGGACGATAAAAAGCAAACAGGTTTCCCCAAAATGCAAATCTGAAAGTTGACCAGAGACTTACTTTTTTCTGAAGATTCAGACACAATTTAACCGAGGCCTTCCTGACAAAAACATGTGCGGCGGCCCACAGACTCTGTCTCCCTGAAACCGTGCAGCGAACGTAAAGGCAGCGCTGGATGAGGGGAGAAATGGCAAGCACTATAGTAGGTTACAAGTCAAGAAGGTAGCGGCAAATGCCCCTCAAAGGGAATCATATATCCCTCCGCCACCTCCGCATCCAATAGCGTCCCATCGTTTCCGTGACGTCGCGGCCAACGCGCGAGGAGGGTCTTGCCTTTTTGTACATATTTGCTTTATCTTTCGACTCTGACTTAGCATTGTGGAAGCCACGAGAGGGAGATTAGAGTCTTCCCCTCCGATCGAAACAAAGACGACTTTTGGGGATTAGGTCCCCCCTCCGATGAATACAAAGACTGCTTTCAGGGGCTCGGTTCCCCCCGATGAATACAAAGGTCGCTTTCTTAAAAAGTGGGGGTCGAAGACAAGTTGCCACCACTCTGTGGCCATTATCTATCCATTGAAGCGGAACAAGGAGCGTTTCCAGTGAACTCTTCTTTCGACTGCGGAGAGATTTGAAACCGGCGCATCACGCTTGTGGGAGGAGCTTCTCCTACCTTTTAGGGACGGAAACGGGGGTGACGGGGGTGAGGGGAGAAAAGGGCAACAACTAGGGGATAGGACGTTCTTCTTCCCCTCTCCAGGCTACCTAGTGCTTGCCCATTCTCCCCTCACCCAGCGCTGCCTTTGCGTCCACTGCACAGTTTAAGTGGGATAAATGCCCTCCCCCTCTCAGCCCGTGCGTCGTCTGCTTTGCCGAGTGGGCTGTACCATAACATCCGGTGGGCGTGCAAATTCGGTTTAAAATCGCATCAGTTTCGGAAATTTCAAGCGCAAATGCGCGGATTTTTGGTGTGCAAGTTATCGTGTAATGCTATGTCCGATAAAAAGACTAACCGGGTCCAATTGCGCAGTTACCTGCCGTGCAAATAAAAAAAAGAAATGTGATAGCTATGTCAGAGTGGTCGGTCTGTCCCCTCCGGAGAAAGGTAAAGGCGGTTGCAGTAGCTTTTACTATATAAAGGTCGTAATGGTGTAAGCCTCTAGCGAAAATGAGTGTGAAGTCTGTAATAAATAAATAAAAACATACCCCCCGACGCAATAGACGCAGTGGTTGAGGGTAGTGCTGCCTGGCGGACGCCACTGCTACTGAAGTAAATGAACAAAGAATTAACTAACTTATCAGCTACTAAAAAAAAAAGAACAACAAAAAAATCCGGAGATTCTGGAGTAGCTATAAATTTTTCAGAAACACGAACCACTTCACAACGGCAGCCGCGCGCGAGAGTTTGATGTTCCGTACAGCCAGCCGGTACAGCCCAAAGATGGAGAACGGCTCCGCTCCCGGTTTGTCGACTGCTAGCGGAATCGGGCGCGTGCCCTTTCCCTCGTTTTACTCCGCCGAACCTGCTAAAGTTCCCGGATGTGAGGAAAGGAAACTGCGGTCGAACAAACTAGCGCCGGCCTAAGAGCCCTTACTAGAACGGTCTATAGGTACATCAGCTTGCTAACTTGTCTACTAAAAAGCTTAAGCACCGGCGTAATTAGTTTTCATGGTACAGTACTGTACTTTCACTGCACAACTACGCTCGCGTCGCTGGTAATTCGAGACATGCCAGCATGCCTTGTTTTAATTATTTCATAACAGTACTCCAAGCGGCACAAAAATATTAGGCGAGTATCTAAACAATACTGTTGGCAAATACTAGTACTTCAGACATACGGTTCTTCCTATCCACATGATGTCCAGACAATATCGTTGGAAAGGCGGAGCAGTATCAGCACAATATCACTGGAGTACTGCCAGCGTCGGCTGAGCATCCGCCGGGCATCGCGTGCCAATAAAGTACCGTCAGTGTCGTCCAAGTACCCGCCACATATCACCCGTGTATCCACAGAGTACTTAGAAAGTCGGCTGAGTATCCGCCGGACATCGCGTTAATCAAATTATCAATCGAGTACTTGCAGTGTCGTCTGAGCACCCGCCAAATATCGCACGTATATCTACAGAGTACTTGGAGCGTCGGCAGGAGTGCGCAGGTGTAGCTTTCCCAAGCGAAGCGTACCAGACACGTGACATTCCCGGCGTGACGTCACTTCCTCATGTAAAGAGCTGTTCGCCGGGGGCCGGGGATGCTCGATAGATGGCGCTAGAAGTCTACAACGAACAAGCGCGCGGGCGCGCGCCCGCCGGGTAGATACGCGCTGCCAACCGTTTCCCCGTTTTTTTTTTACGTTGTGCGCGCAATTGTTGCGCTCTTGGCGAGTGTTAGAATGTTTTTTTTTTCAGTGAGTACACGTTTTGTTTGTTTCAAAACAGCACTGGATTGTTTTTATTAAGACGTTTGGTACACATACACACAATAGAAAAATATTTACACTTACACGAGCATGAATCAATTAACAAGTGCCAAACTAAAAAGGAGAAAAAAAAACGACGTAAAGGTACATAAACACCCAATACAAAAATATTTACAGGTATACAGGAGCGTGAATCAAACACAAGTCAAACATAAAAAGGTGAGGAAAAAACGACGTAAAGGTATGCATATATACACACAATAGAAAAATATTTACACATACACGAGCATGAATTAATTCAGAGGTGCCAAACATAAAAAAGGTGAGGAAAAAAGAACAAGCTAAACATGTTCAAAAGCACAAGGATTCGATATGTAATTTCACATTAATAAAATATATTTCAACAAATGAATAAAGGTACCTACAATCATGAGTTATAGTGGCAATGGTAAATTAACAAAACAATATTTAGTGAAATATACAAGCACAGAGGAAAAAGAATCTTGACAAGTTGGGGGCAAATAGAATTACTAAATGATGATTGTTATATGTAAGCAAATATTTCAAAAGATCACAGAGACGAAATGCCCCAGGTCAAATTGAACAAAAGTATTTAGGATATAATACAAACATGTTAAAAAAGCCATTGAATTGAGAAAAAAAAATTCTATGGCAACTTACCTGCCTTTCGTGCAGCAGACGACTTCAGGACTCGTGGCTGAGAGAGGCCCCTGTTCAGAAAACTGAGATGCCACAGAAGGCGAGGTTGGCAGTACATGTTAACAAAAGTGTTGAAACACTCTTCGCTGCAAAATGGTGAGGAGGAGAGCAGCTGCTCTTGAAGAGTGGGCACCAGTACTTTCAGGACACCCTTCAAGTGCAGAACTCGTTCAACCTTGCTAAGAAACAGCACCTCAAGGCGATCGACAAATGCTGCACAAGGAGCTGTTGGCCTGCAAACATCAACCTGTGCAGCTGTGGAGTCTTGTTTCATAAACATAGCCAAATAGCTGCGGTCAGTGAGAGGCTCCTCCAGGCAACGGATTAGTGGGGAGCAGGCAGCGCAGTCAGTTCTTCTTAGGAAACACGCAATTGTGTTTCCTGCCACATAGTAGTGGATGTTAGCCTCGACGACATCCTGGACTGTCAGAGCCCCAACGCTCACACTACCATTGTTATCCGAGTCAGTCGGCTCATCACTCAGTGGGGCAACAGTGCTAGGAATGGGCATCGGCAAGCTCTTTAGCTCCGTCAGGATGGCTGCTCGGTCAGCCTCGCAGTTTGACCGTGTGGAGAGCTTGAAGAGCTTGCCTACCAGAATGTGCTTCAGTCCTGTGACGAACTGAAACGCATTCGGTGTTTCATTGCAGCCATGCTGTTGCCTCACTGTTGCAAACAAGTTTTCAATGGGGTCCTGATTAAGCCTTCTTGTCAGGAGCACCTCAGTGTCACAGTTCTGGTGAACATCCTCCCAAAACAAAAGTATGGCAGATACTGTTATCTGCCATCCCTTTATTGTGGGAGGCTGCTTTGGAGCACTGATGAATTTCCACTGCGCAATCCATGAAAGGCAAGACTGCAAGAACTCATGATGCTCAGATGTTGCCGTTATAGCATATCTGAGTTTGCGGCTGTCGTCCCGACAAACAACACTGCTGTTCAGCGAGTCAAACAGCTGGTCCATCCTTTCAATGAATTCCGCAGTGAAAACAGAGTCAGGAGCAAGGATGTTCAGTGCAGCGAAGGTGAAAACAGCAGCTGCAACCGAGTTACTCAGGACTTGAGCTGCCAGTTTCACCTTCATGTTGCCAAATGGCGTCTGGTTAACGTGGCGATCTGTGAGTTTTGGAGCCAATTTCAATTTCAAAGGGTGGGAGCTTGAATGAACTTCACGAATGTATGACCACTTCACAGTTTTGCTGCCAATTTGGAGGTTTCCTTTCCTTAAGTTATTCCGAGTGCACTTGAGCAAATGTGGTGTGTCAAACATGAAGTAGACCCTCTCATCCCCTACCATGAAAAAAGGATGATCAGGTGTCACTCCAAGCTTGGTAGCCATGGTGCGGTTGCTCCCACCCTGGTCACAGATCACAGCCTTAACCAGAACTCCACCAGACCCCAGGTCCTGAATTATGTCAATGATCATTTTTTCTAGATCTTCAGGGTTCAGCTTTTTGGATACAAGGATGAATGAGAGGGGTTGTATCCACTGTTTTGACACACCGGACAGAAGCACAACCAGGACAGAGTTTGCGATCTCAGATGATCTCTTCGTTCCATTGTCCGCATAGCCATGAACCAAGTCTCGCTTGACGTCGTAGTACAAGTTGCGTTTGAGCGACATCTCGTCGAACAGCAATGTGCACACACGGTCCTTCAAAGGCCAGTCCTTCATGTTTTTCTTGACCGTGTCGAGAACTGAGGCTATGAGACCTGGTTCGATGGCTATGTCGGATAGCCAGGTCTGAAGAGATCTCTGAGATGGCAAACTCAATAATTTGGCCAGGTACTTGTAAGCCTTGGGGCTGTGAAAGTACAGGTTTAAAGCGAAAGGCTTAAAACTGTCTGGCCACCTTCTCCCAAACTTGCTCAGTGGCTGGAGGTAGAGCTGTACCCGGAAGATCTCAAGGGCTTCTTTTCGTAGGTACTTCGAAGCATTTCTCACCAACTCGGCTCTTGAAAGCTGCTTGAGTCGGCCTTGCCTCTCGTTGGCCCTGTACAGCATTTGCCGAAACCGAGAGTTCGACAAGCGAAGTCGCGTAATTACTCTCTGGGTACGTGGGATGTACTCCTGCGCACCAGGCTCCGAGATTTCCTTGGAGTTTTGTCTTGAGATTGAAGCCCTATGAGAAATGAATGAAATGAAAATGAATGAAATGAATCCAAATAATTTTTTAACTTTTATAGTACCTTGCTGAGCAGCAGTGGAGGTTGAGGGCCACTGGCGGGGACGATCGTGAACCTGCAAGGTCCCATTTGTTAAACAAATGCTAAATTTCTTGAAAACCTTACTTTTGATTTGTTGACATACCTGAATTAAGCGGACTGGATGCAGAAAGCCCTGGAGCCGAGACTTCTGGATCTGTTAAATGAATAACATCATCAAGCCACACATTTAGGAACTTAAATTATATTTCTATAATAAAAGAAGGCATATGTTACCCTGCTGAACAGTAGTTGGCGTGAATGCCCCTGGCGACAACATTTCGGCATCTGCAATATTATTAAGAACAATCATTCACCACCAGTGGATGTGTAGCTGGCTGGTGTATGATGATTAAAGAAGGATGAGGATCAAAGACAACAAAAACTTCACTTGTATGAAATACTTTTTTAAAACTTTTATAGTACCTTGCTGAGCAGCAGTGGAGGTTGAGGGCCATGGCGGGGACGATCGTGAACCTGCAAGGTCCCATTTGTTAAACAAATGCTAAATTTCTTGAAAACCTTACTTTTCATTTGTTGACATACCTGAATTAAGCGGACTGGATGCAGAAAGCCCTGGAGCCGAGAATTCTGGATCTGTTAAATGAATAACATTATCGAGCCATACATTTAGGAACTTAAATTATATTTTTTGTAATAAAAGAAGGCATATGTTACCCTGCTGAACAGTAGTTGGCGTGAATACCCCTGGCGACAACATTTCGGCATCTGCAATATTATTAAAAACAATCATTCACCACCAGTGGATGTGTAGCTGGCTGGTGTATGATGATCAGAGAAGGATGAGGATCAAAGACAACAAAAACTTCACTTGTATGAAATACTTTTTTAAAACTTTTATAGTACCTTGCTGAGCAGCAGTGGAGGTTGAGGGCCATGGCGGGGACGATCGTGAACCTGCAAGGTCCCATTTGTTAAACAAATGCTAAATTTCTTGAAAACCTTACTTTAAATTTTTTGGCATACCCGACTCAAGCGGACTGGATATAGAGGGCCCTGGTACTGAGACCTCTTGATCTGTTAAATGAACATCATGAAGCCACACACTTAGGTACTTAAATTATATTTCAGTACTAACAGAAGGCATGTTACCCTGCTGAACAGTAGTTGGCATCGGGGGCATAGCCAGGAGGGAGGAGAGGGGGCTTATGGGGCTGCAGCACCCCCCCTCCACCCCCTTGAAATTCAGCCAACCCTTTAATATACACCTGCATTTCGACCCCCCCCCACCCCCCCTGAAAAAAATTCCTGGCTAGGCTCCTGGTTGGCATGGATGCCCCTGGCGACATTTCAGCATCTACAGTATTATTAAAAAACAATTGATCACAATCCAGTGGACATGCAGCAGGTTTGTGTACGATGACTAGACAGGAATGAGGATGAAAGACAACAAAATCCTCACTTGTATAAGTGCATTGTGGTGTTATTGCTTTTTGCAGTCTTCATAGTTTGCAGTAGTAGTAATGCTTTCAGTAACAAAGTAAAGAGCTGGACTAGAATTAAGAGGTAAATTTTCGCATGCCGTTTTGCTGAACCAGGTTAGAAAATGCCACAGAAGTCCCGAATGTCAATTGACAATTTTTTTGTTAAAACTAAAAAAAAGAAAGAAAAATGTTACCTTGAGAAGCTGTCGTTGACACGGAAGCCCCTATTGAGGACACCGGATGATCTGTGTGATCATTTTAGAGACATACCAAGTAATTGTGGCAAGGACAATTTAAAATAATGTGATTAATCATTTCATTCACTTACCTGGATGAGCCACACTGGGAGCCAGTGAAGGAGATGTGATAATGTCGGGACCTGTCATTTAAATTTAAATGAATGCAACTATAGGCATGAGATAATCGGTAAGATTGAGGACTGAAGGAACTTTTACTTTACCTTGTTCCATGGCAGCTGATGAAGACGGACCTGGTCAAGTCAAATGCGAATTGTCATACATAGAGCTTGATTAGAAAATGACATTAATGCAAGGCATCTTACCCATGACCTCAGCAGCAACATCAGCATGTTGTGGTGACTCCACTCCTTCGACTGCTTGAAATATATGCCCTATTAATCCTCTTTCCATTCATTTTTAAGTGTAAACTTAAATTTCAAACTCTGAACCAGCATCATTTCTTAAAAAAGTCACTTACGCTGATCATTTCCAAGAATAGGTGGAGAGGAGGAGCTTGTGATGGACCTGTGCTAGTTTTAGGTATTAAAGGAGAAGCGATTATATTTAATTTTGTCATTGCGCAGTGCAAGCCTGTATCTAAGTGAGTTTCCCGCAGTGCACGGCATTGCGTCAATACTGGAAGTATCGTACACTGAAATGTATGATCTCCACTGCGGCTTGAAAATAACAGTGCGAAATATTACAAGCTAAATTTTACAAGACATAGGCTACCCATGTTTTAATTGTTTAAATAAGGGAATAACCAACATGGTCAGCTGTTTTTCTCTGGCTTAGTTTAGACAGGCAGACTTCAATGTGCTATAGTTCTTATTTACCATGCAATTTATCAATTTTCTCAACAAAAATAAAAAATATGTATATATAATTTTTAGAAATAGCTTGAAACGCGCGGCTCAAGGAAAAATCTCCACAACCGCAACCAAGATTGAATAGATATCTATTTCAAACGAATACCTACAATTAATTATTCCGCAGCATAGGAGGGAATAAAAAGGTACTAACATAATAGTAATAATAAGAGTAATCGATAAAGATACCGCTTTCTTAGTTACATTTAAAAAGTGAGACCAACCTGGATGTGCGCTGTGAACGTCTTTGAAGTACTCTCCGTTAATAAAATAATAAAAAAAGTTAGTTTCATTATAAGCCAAGAAAAAAGCAGATATTTTCAGTAATATTACCTGCTGGGACCAGCTGCTTCAGCCTCACATTTGTGACCCTCACAGAGAAACGCGCGTCCATTTTCAGGCGATTCCTTTCGGGCCCGGGAAGGCGATCAGCTAGAAATGAGCTGCACAAATCACACTTGTGTGAAGCGTTCAATCAGAGTCGTGCGCGAACTCCGGGCAATTCGCGTACGCGATCCACTGAGCACGCCTAGAAGAGTAAACATGCCCAGGCAGCACAAGGTGTTGGCCAATATTGGAAGAGCATTGGCAAAAAAAGGTCCAATGATGGTCCACTTTAGCCAATCTGCTCCCAATATTGTCTATGCCATTATATAGAATCTTCAGTGATGGCCCAGCTTCTCCAATGACCAACCAATATTGGAAGCACATTGGCATAAAATGGTCAATCTTGGCCTGTCAGTTCCATTCGCTTGCGAATATTGGATGAACACTGGCAAAACATAGGCAATGTTGGCCTGACAGTTCCATTGGCTTGCGAATATTGGATGAACACTGGCACAAACTGGGCAATGTTAGCCTGTCAGTTCCATTGGCTAGCGAATATTGGATGAACGCTAGTATAAAATGGGCAATCTTGGCCTGTCAGTTCCATTGGCTTGCGAGTATTGGATGAATACTGGCATAAACCGGACAATGTTGGCCTTTGAGTACCCTTGGCTTGCTAACATTGGATGAACACTGAAATAAAATGGTCAACGTTGGCCTGTCCGTGCCGTTGGCATTCCAATATTTGATGGGGACTGGCATAAAATGGACACTGTAGGCTTGTCTGTCATTGGCTTGCCAACGTTGGATAAACACGAGCTTATAATGGTTACTGTTGTCCTGTTAGTACCATTGGCTCATCGTCATTTCAAGAACAGAGTGGCATATAATGGTCAGTGTGTGTTAGTCTGACGATACCGTTGGCTTAATAGTGGAAGCATGTTGGAATAGGCTGGTTTAGGCGTGTTCGTTTTGCCTCAACAAGTTGAAATTGCTCGAGCGCTTGTCAATTTTATTTAATTTTGTCGAAGCGCGATTCAGGTGCTTTTCTGCAAAGTAAACAAGACAATAACAAGGTACAGAACTTAATGGCGATGTTTTGCTCCTTCACTGTGCATATTAAGGAGTCGCCAGCGATATGGGCTCATCAAAACCGTCAACTGAAAAAGAAAATCGATGTCCGCGTTATAGAGTCAACATAACAGATTATTATGTTGACTCTATGATCTCGGCAGAAAGCTTCGTACCCTAACTACGGACTTGTGGACTGCACTTCGTGTCAGGTGAAGATACTTCTTTGCGATTGACTCGAACAAGACACTATTCTGAAATGTGGTTAGACAATGACGGCTCTATGACTTTACGGCACTACTGGTGACACAATAACAGCCCTAATGCCTCCAACATGGCGCCAAGGCACTGATAGCAGACGACAATGTTGGTCTTGATTTAGAGTCTAGCCGGAAGTGACGTCAGGCGCAAAAAACCTAAACTTAAAAGCGCAAAAAAGAAAACGAGCAACAAAAGTAGGATTGCACACTCGGCGCGCTACTGGCAACTGAATTTTATTTAGAAAACACGAACAAATATAACACGTTACTATACCTCGGCCCAAATAAATCAAAATTCCGCAGTTTATGAAACGAGTGACGACGCACTGATGCAACCGTCATCCTCCTTTACACTGATTTTGAACGCAAAGAAAATTTTCCTCTCTGTTTTCGCTTCCCAGTTGCCCGGAATTTGTGTTTTATACAGCAAAGGATCACACGAACACATTTATCACAGTGGACTTCCAAGTTCCCCGAAGAATACCGCTTTACAGAAAGTTGGTGTGCTATGCACGATCGGGTCGTGCACGAAAGCACCCGATGTCAAAAGCCCCGTGTCAAATGCTCCACGACTAACACCCCACCCTGTTGTCACGCCTTCAAAAGGCCAGTTTTATCAGAAGCCCATGACGCGAAACCCTAGATCAGGTGGCCGGGACCTCACCGTGACGGTTGAGCATCCTACTTTTAATTAAGAGACATCAAGTGTGCACGCCAGCGTGTGTAACGTAATCATGTCGTCATTTGTAGACCCTCAACATATTAGGATGACATGGAACAATTCTGGTTGAAGCGCGCAAAGGGATTCTGCACGTCGGGCTATCATGCTACACACGTACGATCGCCCACATGTCGTTGGTATTTTAGACTACCGGTGTGGTCGCATTCCACATGTTTGCGCGCATGTTTTTTGTGCGCATGCTCACCAGTTTTGTTTATTGTGAAGCATAAGCTAGTTAGTTTCAATGGTGCCCTGAGGGAACGCCAAAGTGGAGGACGATTTTCTAGAAATTTATATCGCAGGGACGGTCTTCTCAATTTCCAACACGCGCATCCACGAACTGGAAGTGGGCAGATGCGCTTCGCAATTTTCGCATGTTTTTTTGTTTGGAAGAAATAGTCTATTTTTTTTAAGGAACAAGAATGGCACGATAATCATGCGTATATCAGGACACCGTGGTGTCCGTTTCTAAGTTGTCTGAGTGCATTTGATTGCTTAGCAGACTGTTTTTATCGGGCGAAGCGGCTCGGTATCTCCGCCATCCACGTTACCCTATACTGGAACCGGCAAGAACGGTGGTTCTAGAGTTGCGATCACCAGCAGCGCATTTCGTCTTCGTGCCAAATGCGATCTTCAACATGCGGATTGCAAAGTACAAGGATATTCAGTCGGCAGCGCCTACACACACACCGCTTGATCTTCCTTTGTTTGGGCATACATGTGACCACTAGCTTCGACGGACCGAAGACACAACGGACCGCCTTCTCTTCCATGTGAGTGACACGGAGAGTTCCTCCTGACCATTGGAGATAGGTGTACTTAATACGAAATGTATGTTTAGCGTACTATCCGATGAGTTTGAACCGTATCAAACTCTGTGCCAGGAATCCCCGACGAGTTCAACGTGTAATGCACAGCGATCGGCCCGGAATGCCCTGTGCAGCACTATTTGTATTTTTTTAATAGACCGTGAGAGACGTTTTGATTGGTTCTTTCTGTGTTCGAATTAATTTTTATTTCATTTTTCTTGTTAAAATATGGCTGTCTTCTTGGCGGTAGATGTGTGCCGTAGTAAAAAGTCTTCCCGATACGTCCAAAGCCGAATACCACATAGCGTTGAGTAGTCTTTATTGCCAAGGTTCGACTTGTTGGGCGAGTGGAGTGTCAGTTATGTTACCGCGCTCTGCGAGTGTAGTTGCCTGTAATTGTCTTTACACGACAAGCTATTTTATATGCTTGATTTATTTTAAATACTTGATTGATTGAAGCATCAATTTCTGTTCCACTGTCATGTTCTTAAGTGTATAACGAGGTATTTATTGAATTGTTAATTTAGTAGTGCGTTTGGCACTGATGAGCTGAAGAGGGAAGCCAGCGGTTAGATTTATAAATTGTAAATATTATGGAAGCAATATGGGTAATATTTATAACTACATATTTCCGTGCTGCAAATACCGTAAATCTTAAAAACGTTTTTTTTTCTTTGCATCAACGTAGAAATATTAATGTGAACTTAAATCGCGAGATTGTAAATCTTAGGACTTTTTAAAGCTAGATGAAGGATTGAGGGACGCTATGATGTTGCAAGAGTTGAGCTAGCAATTTATGAAATAACCTTCGTACTGTTTGATTAACTTTTAATGCGAATAGCATTCTTTGGCTACTTCACGCACTTTTCGTCTATGTATCTATCTATCTATCTGGCTATCTAACCTCTTACGCCGCGGGTCGATAAATAAATAAAAAGACCGGCGCCGGCTGGGATTCGAACCGTTGACCCTTTGATCAGCAGGCAGACGCGCTAACCACAGAGCTATGAAGGCAGTCATTCAACGCACTTAAACGGTTGTTTATATCTTTACCATAGGACGCGCTTACAGCGCTGTCACAGCTACCGGTGCGCGCGCGTTCATGCACGAGGGCTCATTCCGCTCTCGTGAGGCTGAGCACGGCCGCTAGCTCACCCTCTCCCGCGCTCGGGAGAGGGTGATGTAGCGGCCGTGCTCAGCCTCACGAGAGCGGAATGAGCCCTCGTGCATAGAACGCGCGCGCACCGGTAGCTGTGACAGCGCTGTAAAGCGCGTCCTATGGTCAAGATATAAACAACCGTTTAGAGTACCGTTGGTTGAGACTAGCTGAGACGCCAGACAGTCTGGTCGGTACCATTTTGAGTGTTTGTGCGTATGGCGCGTGCTTTGCTCGCCTTCCTAAGTGACACAAACGCACGTGCTGGGCTGCGGAGATCGTGCGCAGGGCTGTGAAAGTGTCAACAAATTTAGAATCGCCTCAAGAGTGGGCTGCCGTATCTAGAGTGTGCCGGCCACCTGACGAACGCGCATAACTCCGCACCGTTTTATGCTATTCGCAGTAACGTAGATAATCATTCCCAAAGGATGGGTTCTGCTGATTTTTTTGAAGGCAGTACTAAGGTTTTTACATACAAAATAACGAAAAATATTTCACTGGAAAAGAAAGTTTATAATATGGAAAAGAAAACATAAAAAGGTCGGTAGGCCTTTCCGAGATTTTAAACTTGAAGAGCAACGGAGTCGATTAATCGAATAGTTAATTAAAGGGCGGCGATTATTAATGAATCTATGTTTTGTTTTGATAATCATTATTGACACGCGTAAGACAGGACTGAGAGCCTTTGAAAATCCCTTCACCTGAATCCAAACCCCGCTTCCGTCTCTTTCAGAATCCTGTGGCAAGGCCCCTGCATGGAATTCCATCAAGTTCCTGCGCGGTTCACAGCTCGCAGCCCTGGCACTCATTGTTGTTTAAATTTTCCTTCAATCGAAACTTTAATATAATGTATTGACGGTACACTTGCATTTCAGACTTTTATATTTACCTGCATGTAATATTGACTTAATATTTTCCACAATGAATGTGGCTTGTTCTACAGCATCTTCCTTTTTAGATGTATATATAGTGTTCTACTGAACACAATAAATACATCTGAAAAGAAAGCTGCATGCCCGCTAAAATGGCCGCGGCAAATAGTGCAGCTCGAGCTTAAAATTGGATACCGAAAGCGAAATATCCAGAGCATAAGGTTGGAAGCAAATATTGGATAAGCCAATGCTTAAACTTGGATGCCAACAATGGTTGTAAGACCCACAACCTGTAGCGGTCCAATGATGTCTTAGGTGTTGGTTAAATTGTGGCCCAACGTTGGCCTAAATGTTGGTTAAGAGGCAGTCCTACGATGGCATGAATGACGGTTCAATATTGGTTCAAATATTGGTCGAATTTTGGTCCAACATTGGCATTAGTGAATGGTCCACCACTGAATCGGTAGCGCTTTCGACAAAAACCAACGTTAGGCCAATATTGGAGCCAAGTTTTGCCAGTGGCGGCCCCATGTTGGTCCAACAATGGTGTGCTGCTTGGGTGCATATCAATGCGAGAAATCGTTCGTTGATAACCGCTGACAGAAACGAAACTTACCGATTGTCCAAAGGAAACCGAAAGAAGGAAACTTCCAATTTTAAACTGCTATTGCCGCACCACTTCGCCGCGTAATGTCTTCCGTAACTTTTCGAAGGCTTCATTGCAATTCAGAACAAACCATAATTTGATTTTAGTCACTCGTTACTCAAAAACGCAACCAAAACAGTGCGCGGCGCCCGACGATTACCATTGGGCCATTGGTAGGAACGAGGAGCAGACGAGCAGACGCCCCGCGCGCTCTCGCCAGAAGCTGGAAATGGCGGCAGGCGTCGGCGCGACCTCAGCACCGTCGTATAGCCTTTTGGTGAATTGCGGCGGATACGTGAACCCTTCATGTAAAGGTTGAGGTCAGAGCCGCCACCAGGGGAGAAATTAGACGCTGTCGGCCTCTAGCGACACTCGTTTCAACCGCCAAGCTGCAATCTCCTGACTCAACCAGAAAGCTGGAATGCAAGCGAGCAGAGTATGAGAAAGTGGCACGTCGGTTTGGAACGAGGGCGTATAGTTTAGAAAAAAGTGTTAGGTTTTGTTAAGACGGATCGATATCTCTTCGTTCATCCGGCTTCAGAAGCATCCAGCGAGCGCAAAATACGCTGAAGACGCCGCCGCGACGGCATCATGAACGAAACCTTTACTCTGCTCAGGATTTCTCAATGGTAATGGGTGCTGCTTGCGAGTTCATGGTTCTCGCTTAACGTGCTTACTGAGACTGTGTATGTGTCCATGAGGTGCACCTGCTCTGTTTTATTAGCTGAACTACCGTACATCAGGAATTTACCAAGCGGCATTGTGAGTACTTTGAAATATATTTTTCTTTGTGATAAAGAAGTCAGTTGTCCCTATTCGATTTTATCTCTTTCGTCTACAGCTGCTTGCGCCCGGATTTGAACAAACACTGGTTTTTATCGTGTTTTTGAGTTATAATATGCTTGTAATACTAAATGTCCGCAATAAATTTTTAATAACGTTTTTCACAGCATTTTTGTCTATGGTTCACAATCATTTGGGCGTCTAATGCGTTGATGGGCTAAGGGGTTTGGGCTAAGGGTCTGACAGACTGAAGGGTTTTTCTTGTGGGTATCTCTGTTTCACCTTCTTATGCGGTGCAGCAGATGCTACGAGCTATTCCTAAAAAACAACCACGGCGAGCGGGTCACATAACTGGCCACACCCCGCACAGCTGTGCCCTACCGGAAAGTCAGGTGACATGCTTTCAGCACTAGATTTCCTGGGATGGGTTGTAGCATCAGCTGCAGTACATCGGAAGGTGAAACAGAGTAAATATGTAACCCTCTTAAACTATTTCTATTATTTTCCGGTGTTGCCTGATACGGTTTAATATACAGTTAGACCCACTCTTGTGAAGCTCTATGGATGGGTCAGATACGGTTCAGCTTCCGCTTCGACCATTTACGTTTGGGTTTCCGGACTGGCTATTTCCAGTTCATTTTACGGTTTTCAGAAATCCGGTTTGCTTATGGGCTCATATGACGGACTGAAATTCCGGATTCATTCCGGTTTATTTTTTAAACGTTTTTGGTAGGGTGGTGTCTTCAGGTAGCGCGCGCGCCCGAACCTGAGTGCGTCGTAACTGCGGTGGCAATTCGCGGCACGTGCGCCTGGGAGACAGGGGTTGGCATTCCTGAAACCCCTTCTACCGTATATGTTTCGACGCCAAAATAGCCGATTAAGGCCAAAATTGAAGTCACACACTGCCGAAAATCGATACTCCGAAACCAATACAGGTGGTCGTGCAGTTCTCCCAGTAGCCGCTGCGGGAAAAATGGCGGCATTGCAATCACAATTAGTTCGGTTCTCGAGTACGGATCGGTACCGCTATTTCAGAGCCAGCTTTATGGCAGTTTCTCAACTGACTTGTTCTAGTAACGTAAGTCTCTGTGGACCCCATAGCGATACCCCCTGCAGACTGAGCGGCTTCTCTACAGACCCTGTAGGGACTCCCTGTAGACCTTGTATGGCTTTTCTGCAGACCCCATAAGGACACTGTGTAGTGTCCGAAGGGTGGACCGTGGCCATGCTGCTGCTCGCGAGCCGCATGCGGCTCTTTGCCTATTAAAGTGTCGCTCGTGGCTCCCTTCCTTACCCACCCCCTCCCCCGCCTCTCTCCTGGTCACACCAGCACTTCCCCAAAAAGAGAAATGGAAATCATTTTAAACCGAAAGACAGGCTGCGGTTTGGTAGTCTTGTGCTACTGCTACCTTACAAACAGTTACACTGCTTTTGACTCGGATAGCTTGAAAGTAGTTCAAGTTTCGTTTATTGATATAGACAAAAGTTTGCCTCCCTCTCGCGGCTCTTGGAAGATCCGTGGTTTCATTTGTGGCACTGAGGCCGGGTCAGCCTGACCACCCTTGGTGGTCAGGCTTACCACCCTGTATGGCTTTTCACGTTTTTCACTGTATTTTTGTCTATGGTTCACAGTCATTTGGGTGTCTAATGGGTTGATGAAGTAAGGGGTTTGGGCTCAAGGGTCTGACGGGTTGAAGGGTTTTTCTTGTGGGTATCTTTGTTTCACCTTATGTGGTGGAGCAAATACGACGAGCTATTCCTAAAAAACAAGCACGGCGAGCGTGCTACATAAGTGGCCACACCCCGCGCAGGTGTGCCCTACCGAAAAGTCAGGTGACATGCTTTCAGCACTAAATTTTTTGGGATGGCTTGTAGCATCAGCTGCAGTACATCGGAAGGTGAAACAGAGTAGGTATGTCACTCCATTAAACTATTTCTAATATTTTCCGGTGTTGCCTGATACGGTTTAAGATACAGTTAGACCCACCCTTGTGAAGCTCTACAGATTGGCCAGATACGGTTTAGCTTCCGCTTCGACCATTTACGGTTGGGTTTCCGGACTGGCTATTTCCGGTTCATTTTACGGTTTCCGGAAATCCGGTTTGGTTATGGTCCTATATGACGGACTGAAATTCCGGATTCATTCCGGTTTATTTTTTAACCATTTTTTGATAGGGTGGTAACTTCAGGTAGCGCGTGCGAACCTGAGTGCGTCGTAACTTTGGTGGCAATTCGCGGCACGTGCGCCTGAGAAACAGGAGTTAACATCCCTGAAACCCCTTCTACCGTATAGGTTTCGGCACCAAAATGGCCGATTAAGGCCAATATCCAACAGTCACACACGGTCAAAAATTGATAATCCGAAACCAATACAAGCGGTCGTGCAGTTCTCAGAGTGGCCGCTGCGGGGAAAATGCCGGCGTTGCGATCGCAATTAGTTCGGTTCTCGAGTACGGACCTGTGCCACTTTTTCAGAGCCGACTGTACAGCAGTTTCTCAACTGACTTGTTCTAGTAACGTTAGTCTCTGTCGACCCCGTAGCTATACCCCCTGCAGACTGTGTGGCTTCTCTACAGACTGTAGGGAGTCCCTGTACACCTTGTATGGCTTTTCTGCAGACCCCATAATGACACTGTGTAGAGTCCCAAGGGTGGACCGTCACCATGCTGCAGCTCGCGAGGCGCATGCGGCTCTTCGCCCATTAAAGCACGGCTCGCGGCTCCCTCCTTTACCCCCCCCCCCTCCCCCCCTCTCCCGGTCACACCAGCACTTCCCCAAAAGAGAAATGGAACTTGTTTTACATGGAAGGACAGGTTGCAGTTTGGTAGTCTTGTGCTACTGCTACCTTAAGTAAAATTACACTGCTTTTGGCTCGGATAGATTGAAAGTAGTTTGTTTCGTTTATTGATTTAGACAAAAGTTTGCCTCCCCTTTTGCGGCTCTTGGAAGATCCGTGGTTTCGTTTCCGACTCTTAGTCCGGGTCAGCCTGACCACCCTTGGTGTAGACCCTGTATGGCTTCCCTGTAGACCCTGTAGGGACTCCCTGTACACCTCGTACGAGTTCTCTGCAGGCACCCTATAGACACCGTATAGGCGCTGTGTAGACACCATGTGGAGTACGTATGAACTCTATATTGTGTCTTACTACAGAGAGGGTACAGGATGACCCTACATCGTCAATAGAATAGGACGTCCATGGAACGTCCGTTGGCCAATGTTTTATATGGCAGCCATAGGACGACTTCACGAAGGCAACAGCAATCGTGGTCTGCCTATAGATGCCTTATGTTCTGCCTATGAACGCTGCTCTATAGAACATCCAAGGAAAGCCCATATATATTTTTGAAAGAGCAGAGCTTTTAAAGCAGATGCTTTTAAGCGTGCACCCAGTTGATACCGTGACCTCGGTATCAAATGTTCCGATGTGAGGTTTGCTGAAAGTCCCCAGCAGGTGTGGTTCCGAAGACGTAGCCTCGCGGACGT
Source organism: Ixodes ricinus (assembly GCA_037355805.1). Classification (NCBI taxonomy): domain Eukaryota; kingdom Metazoa; phylum Arthropoda; class Arachnida; order Ixodida; family Ixodidae; genus Ixodes; species Ixodes ricinus. Next base: position 12,459 of record JAZHYW010028401.1, on the reverse strand, counting down.
TAGGTTGATTCGACACTCAAAACAAAATAAAGTTGAAGAAAAAATGTTTTCTTTTCGTAAAACCTCCAAATTCTTTTTTTTTACAAAAATTTCAAGAACGTTTTTTTTTCGGATTTTGCCAATGCCGATAAAATCAACTTAGGGGCTCATTTTCCGAGTATACCGGTATTTAGCGAAAATACAAAACCCTAGTCTAGGTATTGAGGACATTCTAGACTTAACCCGAGACTTAACTAAAATGCTCCAACAGATGTGCGGAGGGTAAAAGGAAAATTCAGGCAGGCGGGGTTTGTGCATAGAGCTCGACCCTATTTTGCAATAGGCCTGTTTTTTTTTTCGCGCTCAAGCGGCGGGAGCGCGCCCGTAAAATACGGGACGATGCAATGCTTGCATCGAACATAAAGCACCCCTGTAGCGTTCGATCATGCATGAGCCACGGTAGTTTACAAGCGTGCAGTAGCATCTGCTGACTCGTGGAAACAGTGCGTCTGAAAGTAGAAAAGCAACTTAAATAAACGAACTTAAAGCGCCGCTCGCGTTGTCCTATCAAAACAATAGGAGTGATTTTCTTGTAGATTTTTTTCTTTCTTGTGTCGATCTTGTTATCTTTTTTCCTCAAATTTTATCCACAAATACAATTGTGCCAGCTTAACGTCCGCGAGCAGCCTGAAGAAGTCCAGTGACGCGAAATCGAAACGCGACCGAGACATATTCAGTTTTGCTCGCCAGAGCCGCTGGTCAAACTTGAGGGCTACAGGCCCATAGTAACTGACAGCGTGAGAGTAGCAGAGCGTGCATTCCAAACTCCCGTCCTCCAGCACGCGCTCCGCGCCTTCCGCCGTGCTTTTGATGCGTGTCAGCGCTCTCCAGGCGCGCGAGATGCCCAATTAGCACTGTCAAAGGAAGGAAGCTCTCGCTGGAGGCTGCACAACCGAAGCCCTTCGCTGACGTTATCAGCTTGGCAGTGACTATGGACCTCTTCTTTGTGGACAGTGCCCTTTTGAATATTACAACACATCCCGGAGTGCGTCGAATTCTGCGGCCGCGATCGGTTGGCGCGTAAGCTGACATTTTTGCTTCTGTCATTGACGTGCGAAAGTGACGCTGTTTGATAAAAAACAATTTCATGACCGCCGTCCGTGTCTTTCTTTTTTGTTTAAAACCCAACCCTACAAGGAGGAAAGTGCGTTGCAGCCCCTTCACACTTCTCTTTCAACCTCTTTAAGTGAAGTGGTCTATAACGTGATGAAGGAGCTTTCGTTTGTTTGACGCCTGAGGAAGGAAGGTTCATCACTTGTCTTCCTTTTAAGGCGTGATCCAAACCAACGCTTTTTTGTGCTCATCCCGGGAATTGCGTATTTCGTGACGTTTTCACTCTTTCCGGGGCGCTTTCTGAGTCACAAGCACGCGCGTTGGTTAGGACGGTGCGCGTTCGGGCGAGCGGAGAGCATCTGCCTTAGACGGCGAAGAAATGCGGAGTCGGAACTATAGTGCCGTCCGCCAATTGGCAGGGAGAGGAGCGTCCTACATCATCACAGCGCGTTTTTGTGCGCCTTCAAAAAAAAATTTAAATCATCCAACTTTGCTTTGCGCGCTCGGAAGGCCCAAGGAATCGACGCGGCGTCACGAAATACGCAGTTTCCGAGAGCCGCATGCACTACGCATGTTGAAAAACGCGTTGGCTTGGATCGTGCTTTACGCGCACTTACAAGTAGCATGACGTTAGTGAAGAAGGCAACAGTGTGTATGCATATGTGTCGTCTCAATTGATCGTTTCAAATGCGCAGGTAAAGGACATGAAGCCCTCCAGGTAGATGTGGGCCAATCGAAGTCAGTGGCTCTGCTCTTCCAGAACGTCTCCAGGCTGTGTTCTCGGCCTGCAAGCATCGTGGTTAACTGTGCCGGCATTCCAAACCCTACGACCCCTTTTGTTGACATGTCGGAAGAGATGTTTGATAATATCATCCAAGTAAATCTCAAGGTAATTTCGCTAACTTCGAGACAGATGAAAGTAAGCTGGTCTGAACTTCGAGATAATGGGCCTTTTATTTTCATTTCAAAAAGCACGTAAACAAAAGAGCAAAATAAAAAAGAAAACAACGGGGGTGCATTAAGCGGAAGGATAATTCGGTTAATTTCAGTTCAAACTCGAACTAGGAACACCAGGATATGTTTTATGCGAAGCTGGAACAAAATGGATTATCGGGAACATAACGCTTGATCTAAGTATATCGTCTTTTTCAAACGCGGAATTCCTTTGTGGGCTGAACTTTATGTGAAGGTATCATGGTAGGGTGTGATAAAAAAAATTTACACGTGAGCCAAGACAATGTATAACACATACAGATCCCATCTTAGGCCATTCAGAAGTGTCCAAAAACGACGACATCTCAGTTAATGTTGTGTACTCATAATTAAAGGTAATTCATTGAAACGAATAAGATTTCTCAACCGGCTCTGTGGGAATCGAACTCCGGACCGTGAGATTCGCAACCGGATCTTCTTGGTTTTTTATTTTTATTGCGGCATCGCGAGAGAAGGTAACAGGAAGCAAACAGGAGGACAAAATGTGATTCGGTGTAGCTTGCGCGAACATGCGACCGTCGGCAAAAAGAATAGAAGCTCCTCAGGTGATTCTATAAAGTGGGGGCAGGTCATGACGCGCCAAAGGATAAAGCAGCTTGCATATGACGTCATGACAGAGCAGCCAATAGAGAGGTTAGCGGGTGTGATAAACTTCATCCACTCGCGATTACTTCAGTTACCACAAGGAGATTCTCGAAATCCAAAGGCACGAAGTACTCAAGGCTTTACACGCACCCTCAAAAAACACAGAACCGTAATACTTTACTAGGAGAATACCTTCTACTTCGGTCATGTGCATGAGTCAGGGGGACCTTCAGTGCCACATCGTTCCCGAGTGGTTTAAAAACCCAGCGTAGGAGAGAATGCAAGCGCATTGCACCATCGACGCTGTCGAGCTTTCCTGCTCCAACGCTGGAGAGGGCCGCCACCGACGCACCGCGATTCAGTGATGTCTCGCAAATATGAACACCTCCGTTTCCGTAAAATCCGTCCATAATGTGAGTTGTCCATAATAACGAGACAAATATTCCTGTATTTCCCCAGTTTGTTCCCAAAAGTGGTGTCCATATAGCGGGGTATCCATATTAACGAGACATGAGTGTACCGGATTTGCCAAGGCAGCAGACACGGATGTTTCGGATGTCTCGACTGGTTCACACAAAACTAGATGGCGACAGTCCCCCCTCCAAATTTAAAGTGAAAAACCCCGAGGCTGTGAGCCACTAGCCATTCCTACTGGGCAAAATCTGTCATGGGGTAAGGTATATTCCTCAGTAAAGTACATTCAGAATTCGTGGAAACTTCTCAGAAAAGGTCGTACTCTTCATGCACTCCACTAATGAATATATGTAAACTTGTCTCGATCATTCCGATAAATCCGGTCAGCGCATGAATGTGTCCTTCTGCAACGCATTCAAAATATCATGAAGCTCCATAACCGCTAGCGACTAACCATGACGCCCGCGTAATGCATGCACGACGCTAATTGTACTCCTCGGGTGTGTTAAAATGATACAAAAATATATCTTTTTATTTATGCTCGTAAATAAAAATATGTATCTTAGATATAAATATAGCCATCCGTTAAAAATATAAATGGCGATTGTCAAAAACCGATAGTGTTGATGATGTTTAACTTATTTATGAAGGGTAGAGATATATCTCGATTTTAATTTAAATATATCTTTAATCTGGCACCAGTCCTGATACACTTAACAAGATTGACTACTAAAAAGAAAAAAATACGACAAAATATCAGTGTACCTGCTATTTCTTTGTGCTCGCAGGGAACGTTCCTGATAACCCAAGCAGCGGCATCGGCTATGACTGCAGGAAAAGTCCACGACGGGGCCATTGTGAACATTTCCAGCTTCGTATCAAAGCTGTGCCTTCCGGGCCGCGGCGCATACGCAGCGTCCAAAGCCGGGGTGGAGGCATTCACCAAAGTGGCGGCAAAGGAACTGGCCTCGCAGGGAATCCGTGTCAACAGCATCCTGCCGGTACTCATGACCATGCCTATGTCCGGAGTGAATAGAAAGCCTGACGAAACAAGGAAGGTGGTTGAGAGCTATCCTCTACAGAGACTCTGCCGCCCAGAAGAGGTGGCTGACGTCATCGTATTCCTATGTGGCCCCGGAAGCTCTTTCATGACGGGCGCTGCTGTGGACATCGCTGGTGGGCTGTAGCTGACGCGCTTCACCGATGTCTCTTAGATAACGATTCATGCTCCTTTAATCTCCAACCGTCATCACCTGTGAGTCCAGGCAACGTCGCCTGCCTCGCGTCATCATCGACGCCAGCGTGTCTCGCATCGTCTCAAGACTATTGAGACGCCAGCAAGCGTCGACGCCCCGAAGGAAGCGTCTGCCGCTAGGCAGCGTCCTTCGTCAAGCCTTGGCGGGTTTCCAGCTTGGAGCGCATTGGCGATTCTCTAACAATGGCGTCGTTTGCACGTTTTGTCTTCTATGGGGCATTGGCTTCACTCTTTTAGCGCTGGATTGTTTATGTCGATTACTAAATAAAGTCAAGTTCACAATGAACCAGTTGCGGTCATCTGAGCTAAGTAATCATTATGCTTCAGTTCTAGTTTTGCTACGCTAATTGGAACTTCCAGAAACGGGAAAATAGACAACTCCCGAGCATCTAGTTATCGCACCACACTGAATCAGATCCATATATCAGCCGATAAAAGCGCCGAACGAATCACAAAACACGAAGCAGTATAAAAATATTTTAAAAGAAGCTGGAACATTTATGTATTTATTTATTAAAATACCTTAAAGGTCCCCCTGTGAAGGAGATTACATAAAGGGGGGGGGGGTTGATAAGCACAGCATTTATGAAACACACAAAAAATAATAAAATAAAAACTTGCACAGGAGTGCAAGCAGAAAAAAATCGTAACTAAAAACAAACAAACTTGCACAGCAGTGCAAACGTACAAGAGATCATTACTCAAACAATACCTAAATGGCTGCTGATAAGACAAAGAAATCAATCGGGGTTAGCCTCGGTGACGATGCGCTTTGTCAGATCATTCCAACTCACTGCTGTTTTGGGGAAGAAGGAATACAAAATAGAAGTGCAGCAGGTGAAGCGGTCAATCTTGCATGCGTGACTAAGACGAGGGGTGATTAAATGCGACAGTTTTAGGGTGCCTTGGCTGAGAAACGGTGCATAGTAAATGTGATGTTAAAGGCATAAGCAAGAAAGCCCCTATGCAACAATTTTCAGACTTTGGCCAATTAACTGCGGAAATTAATCTGCGTCACCTATGGAACGAAAAGCAGAAAGCCGTATTTTCATGCGAGCGCTAGTTCTTATCTAAAAAAAAAAACAAATCAAACAAATTGAAGGTCAAAGTGCCTCTCAACTCTCCACGTCGACTTTCGAGTGACGTACTCTTGGAGGATCACGTGGTTTCCCTTGGGCCCTCTCTTCAGAGACCCCAGCCGCTTACTCCGCGATTATCGACTTTTAAAAGATTAGCCTCGTCGAAGGTGGCGTCGAGCGATCGACACAAAGGACGGTTCGCCACGGGGCTGACGGCGAGTGTAGCAGCGGAGGGGAACAGGTTTTGTCGACTTCCGCGTATCCCCCAGAGACGCCGTCATTTTAGTTCCTGTAACCCCTACAGGCGGCTGCAGATCGGCAAATATTTCGTTGTTTGCTTTGCGATTACGCAGGAGAATAGAAGTTTTTCGAGGAAAGGTGACGCGTTTTTGGTCACTGGGGCTTGCATAAACAATATAAAAAATGCTAACTGCAAAATATTTCAACATTAAAATCATTTCACTGCGCTTGACTCGGTTTTGAAATGCTTTTATTTCAGTGTTCAAATATTCATGGTGAGGATCCCAGATGTTCGATGGGTACTGAAGTATTGACCGAATTAATGAAATGTATGCAGTTTTCGTTATAGCAAGGAGGAGCAGAACAAGTGCATGTTTTAGGTAGCCCAAAAACGATTGCACGATGATAACAGTGACCGAATATGTACCTTCCAGGAGAGATGCGAGGCGACGTGAACACCTAGGTATTTATAGGGTGATACAGGCTCAACAACATTAGAATTAATAAAATAGTAATGAGAAAAAATGTTTCGTTTTTAACAAATGAGATGAGTCTGCATTTAGAAGGGTTAAGCTTCATGAGGAAAGTCGAACACCACACTCTAAAAAAGAAAGTGTCGATTTAACTCTTTTTGGAGTGTAAGTGGGTTGTCACAGAATCCACTCTTTAAAGAGTAACTACAACTCCTCCGAGCCAAGTGTATGTTTAACTCTCCTATACAAGTGTTCACTTAACTCTTCTATAGAGAGTCATGCCAATACTTTCGAGAGAGTCAGGGCTACTATTTTTGTTTTGTAAGTGTAAGAGTTAACTTCACTTCTTTCTGTAGAATAACTATAACCCCATGAGAAGTGGTGCCTAAACTCTTTGATGAGAATAAATTTCACTCCTTTGTATAGAGTAACTATAACTCTATCAGAAGCGTTGCCGAAACTCTTTGTTGACGACTGAAGGATGCTCTCCAGGGAGCGTTACCTTCATTCCTTCGTGTAGAGTAACTACAACTCTATTAGAATGTCGCCTGAACTCTGTATTCAAAAGTTACGCGTACTCGCCAGGAAGAGTTACCCTCACTCCATCGTGTAGAGTCACTACAACTCTATTAGAAGTGCTGTTTAAACTCTGTATGCAAGAGTTAAACATGTTCTCCGGGAAGAATTGATTTCACTCGTTTGTGGAGAGTAACTATAACTCCATTCAAAGTTTTGCCTGAACTCTGTATTTAAGAGTCAAGCACGCTCTCCAGGAAGAGTTATAACCTTTTTGTGCAGTAAATACAACTCCATAAGAAGTGTCGCCTACAGTCCGTATTAAAGAGTTAATTATGCAAGAGTTAATGTCACATAACAGCACACTTGAGTAGTTTGTATGACCCCTCCTTAGAGAGTACTTAACTCTTTAATACAGAGTTTAGGCAACACTTGGAATGGGGCTGTAATTACTCTACAGAAAGAATTGTGTACAGTAGTACAGCCCCATTTGATGTGTTGCCTAAACTCTGTATAAAAAGAATTAGAAACCTCTTCAGGAAGGTGACACACAAACTCTGATCAATTAGACTGTTAAATGTTGTTTTTAAGTGAGTTGTTGAGTGTAAGGTAACCCAGTGAAAAGTAACGGAAACGTCTGAAAACAAAATTAAAAGAACGAAAGTGTAAAATTAACTTTGTTGGTAAAAAAAATCTTGCTAAAAAAATTAAAAAAAAACTGTTTTGGCAATTGACATTTCTAGCCTGTTGAAGTGTGACCACTGTACTTTTCATTTTGCGATTATTCTATGGAATGTCAATACCTCCCTTGATTTCACCGTAATTTGGAATACGTTTCTCCTTATTGTACGAGTTATTGCATAGGACTCGGAACAACTCACGTATTTTGCAATGAACAGTAGCCCTAAAATCTAAAAGCGGCTATGTACATGTTCACAAGGAGATGGTTGCATAAGAAATGTGGAACTGCAGCTGGGAAATTACATGAAATATAAAGCATGAGCCTGCACAGAGGCTATAGGTCTGTAGGTCAGAGGCTATAGCTGGAATGCTGCCTGCAGGAATGCCCATCAAAACAAACTTTGGTTTCAGACTAGAGACCGTTGCCACAACACTCTCGTTCACCACCTACCTCTTGGCAAAGCACCAAGACGTCCAAGACAAAGCCAGGGGGAACTAACATTTGCTCTGCAGAAATATGTAAGTCTACAGATCTATATGTCATAATACGAAGTTCTATACGTTTCAAGAGCCGTCTTAGAAAAATTGTGATTTTATTCTAACGATGATGCTGTTCTTGACCTTCATGCAATCAGGATCCGGGCGTTTTTTCGGCCTTAAACTTACTGGTGCGTCATCATTCCCAGTTTGCACTTTGCGAAGTCGCACGTGTGGGGTCTGCTTTGAATAATGATCAAAACCCTAGTAAAAGTGGTCGAATCCTAATAGAACTTTACCAATTTTCACTTTTACTTGGTCAATTGAGATACTTGATGAGCATATAAGGTCAGTTATTTTTTCCCCATATTCGCAAGAATCAGTCCCCGGAAAGCAACCTGCATTGCTCGGAAAACCAGATCTTGTGTGTACTAATTCACCCGGCGTATAAGCTATGTGCAGAACTTCTTTTTCTAATGCGAGAGGGTGCAGTTGTTCTTTGCTTGGTTCCACATACAGGTTCAGTCCTTGTCACGTGACCGGCAATTCACTTTGCATCATTAATCGTGCTCTTAAATAAGAGTGGAAACTGATCCGGCTGAATATTATGGACAGTTCAATAATGTTGCAAGAGAGAGCGTGAAGAAATTGACAGCAAATACTCGACCAATAAACGCAGGAACGCTAGTTTTTGTTTCTGCAATGTCCGTGCACTAGCTTTGGCAACGCTCTCGTTCATGCTCTCCAAGTAAGCTTTAACCCTACTTGGTTTTGAGCAGGACCTTACGCCTATATTAAGACGCACCGTTGCACCAGTAGCACGTAAAAAATTTGAGTCTCTAAATGACGTTGAGAATATAGACTGACACGCTGAAGTTAATTTAGCCACAAAACAGATTTATAGGAAGCCAAAACGACGTCGAACCCCGTCATCACCCCCCAGGGGGAGTCACACAAACATTTTGTGTCCCTTGTTGGCCGTCTTTTCTGCTTAAAATGTCTCCGCGTTGCTCGAGCAGCTCGCCTGTTTTGACCCGGACCGGACGCCAGGGACTCGAGCAGCTCCGCAAAGATTTGAGGATTGACTCTTCAAAAAGCCCGAAATTTCAAAAAAAAAAAAAAATTGCAAGAAGGCCTTACTGGGTCATAGCGTTGCACACAGTAAGCAGTAGTTATTTGAGATAAACGGGGCATGCAATTCTGCATGCAGCATTTCTCACAAAGTTGCACTCAAAGTTACACCTATAGAAGCAAGTATAGAGCTGCACGTAAAGTGGTATGCTAAGTTACACATACCAAAAAACAAAGTACCGGAAATGTTTGCGCGAAAAACGAAAAGAAAAACCTACTCAACAAAAAAACTACTGCAAGAAGTTCACAAAAATCATTCTAATTTCGCTTAAAGTTCAGCAATTAGGCTTGCTCAAAATCACATAACTTTGCTCGCGAAAGGTGTACTCATATTGCATGCCGAATTAAGCGAAAGATTGACGTCACGATTAAAAACGAAAGAATAGGCGAGGTTGCACCTTTCATCGTTCATGGTTTCTGGCGAATACAATTTGAATACGATGTAGGTTTTATATTTCTTTTGTATACGTGTAGCTTGAGGAAGTTTATAGTATAATCCAATATTTTGGATAACCTTTTAAGTGTGCACTTAGGTGTCTCCTGGAATCCTTACAAATAATAACTTTTTATCGCCTTTACAGGGAGGTATCAACTACGACAACATCTTTAAAATGCAGTACTTGAACAAAGTCTTTGCGGAATCGTTAAGATTCTATCCCCCACTTCAAAGGTAATGTGCCTTAATACAACGCACTCTCTTTTTTTTTAAAGCGTTATATTATGCTTCATTTAAGTAGTGTTTCGATAGTAATAGTATTAATATTAGTATTAAGATTATTTTTTTTAAATAAAACCAAGAATATTTTGCCGAAAATGCTCTTGTCTACGTGGGATCAAAGCACACAGGCGAAAAAAAGTTCTCAAAAAGAAACAGCACTGACGAGTTAATACTCAGCACATTACATCATCACACAAAACATTGATTCGCATTTTAGGAGAAAATAAAAAGTAAAAGTTCGAGTGTTCTAGAATTATACATACAGTCTTGTATACTACTAACACTACTATTATTATTAATATAATTATAATATATTTATTGTTACAAAGAATGGTAGAAACGGGTGCATCAAATCCTGCAAGATGTTTGTGTGATACCACCCTTGAATGGTGTAAATTACAACCTACATGGTAAAACAAAATCTTTGAAAAGGTTTATGAATATGGCGTATATCCTACAAAACTTATTCACACTTACAGAAATGCAAGCGTTTGCTAAAATAAACAAAGGATCCTATTGTCCAAGAATACAAGAATTCGCACTAAGATATTGAGGTGGGCTAGTTGGATATGCATGATATAAAAATTAAATAGCGCAAAGTGTTAGACAAGGGACAGAACATGTAGACAAGACAGGCGCTAACTCACAACTGGCGTTTTAATAGGAAAGGAGAGAAGGAAGCAGCATATAAATACATCGAAAAAAGGAAGAAGGAAGATTTATAATAAAAGTAGAAAATTGAAAGGTATAAACAAAAAGGAAAGAAAAGAAAAGAAAGGGAACAGCGTAACTAAATAAATTCCTTGCCCTTTGTCTAACCTTTGCGCTATTAAATTTTTATATCAAGAATTTGTAATAAAATTGTAATCTTTTGCATAAGCTGAACAAATAGGTATAATGAAAGTGCGTTATCAAGACGAATTTGCACCTTTTTGTACCTGGAATACTTTTGCCAAGTAGAATCGTTACCAGAAGATGCGAGAAGGACTTTGAATTCAACGGCATTCGCATTCCAAAGGAAACAAATATCAATGTTCCCGTTCGGCTACTACATCATGATCCACGATACTGGACCATAACGGAAGAGTTCAATCCTGACAGGTAAAATACAACGCACAGTCGTTAGATTTGTTAACTTAAAACAATGTAAAGGACTGAATTTTCACAAGGACCTCATGTTTTATTATTTCGCGAATCGCCTACAATTCACAAAAAATAGGTCCCGCGAACAATTCAAGCAAAATATTGAAACTTTGGGAAGCTATATTGAGAGGCTATGCTAAGAAGGAAAAAACACGCATGCCAAGGTTTTCACGTGATCATTACTCATATTTAAATTGTTACGTGAAGTTTTAAAATAATTTAAACAATAAAATGTAGTAAGCCGGGTTCATTGTCATCTATATTCACGATCACTGCGGGTTCTAATGTTCGATTCGCGAATAATTCAAAATATATAGCTTTGGATCAATTCGGGAAAATTGTATCATTCGAAAGTTAAGTCGCTTACATGAGGCAGCTTTGTCGGTGGTTGATGCAGCTAAATGTTTGAAAACATGGGCAGTAATAAAAAATGCACTAACTTTATAAGAGTGTTCTTGAGAGAACTTCGAGGGAAATAATCGTATAAAAAGCCAAATAGCGGAGGGCGATATAAAAGTTTCCCCAGGAATACGGTTCTACGTGGTGGATTTATTCTACTCGAATTCCTTGAGCAAGGTGACGTCGGCGCCTTGAACTTAATCGTTCAAGGTGCCGACCTGCCAAAGTTTGACTTGAATGCAAAGAAGGCAACCAGCAAAAGTAACCATCACCTCTGCGGTCCTCCCGAGTGCCAACTTTACGCACGGTCATCAACCAACCCCACCAAGGGGGGCCATGAGCCGCGCCAGCCTTGAGATTAATTAACTAAAAAAACTCGATCGTGATGCAAACATTATTAAGCACTTTTTTCAAACGACGAATGTATATAGCGTTTCAGTGTATATTAAATCGAAAGCTTTAAGGAGCTCGTGTCTCCGAAGAGCCGGCGTCGGCGGGACGAGAACATCCTGATTGGTCGGTAGGGTCATGACGTCACAGCCGCATGGCCTCCACCTGTATTCAAAGCAACCCACAACGCTCACATGAAACGCGAGGTCCACCCTCGGAATGAAAATGATTAATGACATGTCGTGTTAATTATAGGTTACCGCCAGGGACGTAGCCAGGATTTTATTTCGGGGGGTTCGGGGGGGGGGGGGGCCCGCCCATGACAAAATGCTGTAGGAGGGGGAGGGGGGAGAGGAGGTCCCAGCAAAATGGAAGATTTCGGGTGGGGATGGGGGCCCGCGCCCCTTGGGCCACCCCCTGGATACGTGCCTGGTCACAGCATGTTTCAAAGGATTTCACTTTATAAAGTAGTTAATTTGCCTTAAGACAAAAATTGAAGAATTCTAGGCGGAGGTGGGATTCAAACCCACGGCTCTTTGCTGGCGAGCCACAGAGCTACCACCTGGGCCACGAAGACACTTTTTTATTTATGGCCGTTTTATAAGTGACGATATATACAGGTGAGTGACAATGCAAAAAACCGTGAATAGTGAAAGGTGCAGAGCGCCTTGGGCAAGGCGCGAGCGCCTAAAATTTTTCAATGTCATTAAGGTTTCCACGATTGGAATCTAGTCTGGCACGCACACTTGTGCCTTTTCACGTCAACCAAAAAAGCAATACTTTTGCGGAAATAGTCCCTAGTCTCGCGCGCGTCAACGTCGGCATAGGGCGTAGCCATCCGACATCTCCAAATTATGTGCAGGCTCAATAACA